>JAQQSW010001221.1:0-20670 GCA_028646575.1 Pseudocheirus occidentalis
TTGGGAATGTGGGTGTCCACTGCGTTAACTATGTGTATCAACTTTGTGACCATTATAATGACTTTGGCTTTCTGGTTTTGGGACTTGTCCTTCTGGTTTGGGGACTCAGTGTTATGGTTTCTGAATAAAGACCTTGGTTCTGCCTTCCATGTGGAGAGTTTGCTACATTTTGTGATCCAAAACTATACCAGCATATTCAAAACCATCATGGGTGTTGTGAATATCTCATTATTGATACATATATACTTTAGCTAAAGAAAAGAACATCATTTTCATATTATATAGACTCAGAAGGCTAAAGGAGATGAGAGAAACAAGCAGGATACAAATGCTACCATGTTAAATTTCCCACATGCATCTCTTGGGGCAGGATTTCTGATTGGTAAGTAACGGGGATGAGTGAGGTACATGTTGATTTGCAATCTTTTACTGATTTTTTTCCCCTGTTTGCATGATTCTGTGCCTCATTTTTATTTCTTAAACTATTTCCCAAATTTAAATTTATATTAAAAGAAAAGAATGGTTGGAGCACAATTAGAGATGACAATGCCACTCTGGAGATCTGTGCAGGCTTAAATGTGGTAGAGATCCATGGCTCCATGTGCTGGACATTTCACATGGGAGAACAAATGAATAGATGCACTGATCATCCTGGCTTTTTAGGAGGACAAGAGAAAGCCCAAGTAGGGTGGAAGGGGTTACCTTCCCATAGGCTATAAACTGCCAATGAATCAGCAGTGTATTGGGGTCTAAAAAAGCAAACACAATTCCAGGATGAGCATACAAGGGCCTGCAAGCAAAGGCCTTCTTTCAAAGCCTGACTTGGCTTCTTCTCTCCGGGGACCAACATTTCTCCCCTTTTGCCCCTCCCAAAGGCACAACTGAAAGACATTTCCATCACCTTCCTCAAACTTCTCACAGCTCAGTGCCCTGACTTCTCTGCACTGATTCTGTTCTGCCTAGAGTAAGAGTTATCAGAGTTCTTTCTTATCTTCTCTCCAGTTTTAAGTTCCTTGAATGAAATGTCTAAGTCTTATCTACCTTTGTTTCCCTGGAAATCCACAGAGTGCCTCGCCCATAGTGAGCACTTTGAATTGAATGGTGAGGTCATTGGCCCCTACGCCCAGTGTTGTGAGATCTTGAGTAGAGAGGACTATGACAAAGACTTAGAAAATAATTGTAGAATTTGGGGGATTATAAGGAATCCCCACAAGAACCTACCTGAGAAGTGTCATCCATAAACCCAATGAAATGATGAAATAGTGGGCTGAGTTTATTTAGCCCCGAGAAGAGAAATCTCTGGGAGTGGGGAGGTGAGGGGTGTGACATGTGAAAGATTCCTGGGATTACAGATCTTAGTAACAACAATAATGATTAATAATGATAACTCAGTTTAATAGCACTCTGAGGTTGGCAAGATTCTTCACACACATTATTTGATATAATGTCAGAGCTGGAAGGGGCCACAAAAGCCACTTAGTCTAATCCTCTCATTTTACAACTGGGGAAATGACCCTGGGTGATACAAGTCATTTTTGTTTTCTTATACTTTCAGTACATACAGTAGACCAAAGGACTGACATCTATTTCAAAGTGGGCACAGCCTTATTGTTAAGGCAAAGCATTAGAAAAGGGAAATTAGATTGTAGGCTCCTTGAGGGCAGGGCCTGTCTCTTGCTTCTTTCTGCATATCTAGCATTTGTCACAGTACCTGACACAGAGTGAATGCTTAATATATGTTTATTAACTTGAATTGGAAATGACTAATCCAAGACTATACAGCTAGTTAGTAGCAGGATGTTCTCCCAATTCCCAGCTGAATATTCCTTCTGTTATATGATGGGGAGGAAGAGGGAGAGAAGATGTTCAAAGAGCAAACTTTAATTATATTAAAAATAATTTGTAGGAAGGATGGTACATAAGTCATTTCACTCCTCGGAGGACACAGCAAGCAGGGATGGGCTTAAATGTTGGGATTTAGGTTGGATTTTAAAGGAAAGCATTACCAAATGCTTTCAGGGCTATCAGGGACATGCAGCCCTGGAACATTTTACCAGTGGAGTTCGTGGAGGAAATACTCAGATATCATTCAAATACTTTCCCCATCTCCTTTGCTACAACTGGATGGAGAATGTCTATTGACCAGCCTATGCTATACAGTTGGATGGGCAGGCCACTGAGTCGGTATCAGTAAATATATCTTCAAATAGCTATGACGGACAGACAGTGAACCAGGTCCAACATTCAATAGGAATATGAGGACAGACTAGATCACATCTGAGAAAGTAGGAAGAGTTTTCAAATATTCTCAGTGGCCCTCTGAAACAAAACTCCCATCTTTTAACATCAATATTTTCTCAGTGAAGCATGAAATGCCACAGTTTCTAGAGTCAAAATTACAGAGTCCGATGGGACAATGTATGGGTGACTTAAAGTAGGATTTAGCAGGTTAGTGACAACAACTGGTTTATAAGAAGTGAAACAGAAGGAGTCACGTGGGCCATGTATCACGGCCAAAATCTCACAGGTAGCCTTGACTTTCCATACCCGCTATTTGGTCTTGTTCATTCTACCACTACACAATCTCTTGCATGTTTCCCTTTCTCTCTATTTGGTAGCCACTACCCCGGCTTAGGCCCTTATTGCTTCTTAACCAGACTATTCCAACAATAGCGAGTATTTCTAAAATCAGCATTTAAGGTTTGCAAAGCTCTTTAAAAATATGATCTCATTGTATCCTCCAAACAATCCTAGGAGGTAGATGCTATTATTATCCCTATTTCACAGATGAGGAAACTGAGGCAGACAGGTTAAGTGACCCGGCTAGGATCACACAGCTAGTAAGCATCTGAGGCTGGGTTTGAACTCACCTTCCTGACTCCAGGTTTGGCACTCTATTCACTGTACCACCTAACTACAGATGAATATAATTCTAGGTAATTTGAGAGATGACTGACAGCTGGGGCAGGCTTGGGCAGGGATCAGGGAAAGATCCATGAAGGAGTTCATGAGTCTTCTGCTGAATTGAAAGAGGGGGCAATATATTTCTGGCATGAAGGACAGCTTGTATGAACGCACCCAAGATGGCTGGTGTCATATCAAATTTGGGAAACAGATGGTAATTCAGTTTGGCTGCAGCAGAGTGTATGAAGAGAATAACATGGAGTATGTTTAGAAAGGAGGTTGGAAACCAGATTGTGCAAGTCCTTCGGTGTCAGGCTAGGCAGTTTACATTTTATCAATGGCAATAGGGAGCCATTGAATGTTTTTGAGTGGAGGAGCGACATCTGCCTTAGTAGGATGTTCTGGAAGTGGTGAGTCAGACAGAAGGGAGGGAGGGCAGTTGGAAAGCAGGGAGGCCTGCAAGGAAGTTATTTTATGAATTTGGGTTAAGAGGTGATAAGAGGCTGAGCACTGGCAGTGGAGACAGGGAGAAGGACCCATGCAGTCATAAATGTAGGCATGAAAGAGAGAACAACTGAATGTTTGTGAGAGATTCTGTGGAGGCAGAACCCGAACAATTTATTCTCTTCCTGTGTTATTGTCCCCAGTAGACATCAAAACATACCAAAGTCAAAAAACATAAAAGCTCTCTTCTAACCTTTTTTTTTTTAAACTACCACCTGATGGAGACATTTGACATTTCATCTTCTTCCCTTTGGGGTTATTCCTTCTCACCTTAGCCTTTGGTAGATATTCAAGGAGACACTATCCCTTTAAACCACTGAATGTCCTAATAGGAGCCTAGACTGGGGTAGGACACAGAGCTCCAAGGGACCTCTACAGCCATCTACTGCAATGACAATGACACCGCCACCACCACTTACACAGCACTCACTGTGTGCACTAAACACGGCACCTTTAGTATTTGTTTGATCCCCTAAGTAACCCTGTGAGGGAGGTGCTTTTATTATCACCCCCATTTTGTTGTTGTTCACTCGTTTCAGTCATGTCTGACTCTTCATGACCCCATTTAGGGTTCTCTTGGCAGAAATACTGGACTGGTTTGCCATTTCCTTCTCCAGCTCATTTTACAGATGAGAAAACTGAGGCAAACAAAGTTAAGGGGCTTGCCCAGGGTCACACAGCTAGTAAGTGTCTGAGGCCAGATTTGAACTCAAGTCTTCCTGAGTGTAGGTGTAGTGCCCCTGCTATGGGGAAACTGTTTTATAGATGGGGAAACTGAGGCCACGAGGGGGAAAAGTGACTTGCCTAAGGTCATATGAGTAGTAAGAACCAGGAATGGGCATTAAAACCATATTCTCCAGAGTCAGGGCTTCATCTCCTTCACCTCAGCTTCCAATACCATTGTCTCAAACTTGAAATGTATGTTTGCTTTAAGCTTATGGTATTTATCCATTTTATCACCACTGTCAACCAATCAACAAGCATTTATTAGACACCTCCTAGATCCCAGGTACTCTGTTAAGTGCTGGGTCAACAAATACAAAGAATAATACAACTCCTACTCACCCAAAGCTTCCTTTTTCATCAGATTGCATATTCATCTGAACAAAAGGACAGAATGTCTCAGAATCACTCCAAGGGCCCATGTGAAAGAGCCTTAAGTGCCCGACCAGGGGTTGGGGGAGCCATACATAGTCATGGAATGAGTATTCACGCACTTTACCAAGATGGTCATCCTTGGCGGCCAACACCACCCAACTGCTCTCGCCTCCTCAGCAGCATCTCGGTTAGAGCTATTATCTGAGTGAGCCCATCTCCAAGGGTCTTGACCCTGACATTCCACATCTGGGGTCTTCTATAGATAGATTGTGCACTGCCTGGAAAATACCTCTCTATCTCACTCCCTAAAATCATGGAAGTTTTTTCCTTCCTCAGCACAGATGAAATTTACCACAACAGATGACTTGAACTTCTCCATACATGGCCCATAGGGAAAGGAAGGAAGGACAAGGGAAAGGTACAATTTTAGAGAAAGGGTTTTTTTTTTTTCCCCTGATACACACACAGATCTCTTACCTTCAGTCGACGGTCCTGGTCTCCACTGCACAGAGAATTTACAGAGACTTTAAATGATTTCCAAGCTGGGCTTAAGTTATTCATCACAACCTGAGAATAGAAAAAGGGGTGGGTAAAAAAGGAAATTCTTGACATTCGCACATTTCAAAATAAAAACCAATTGAAGCATCATTATGGCCCATGAAAAGGACATTCATCAGGGACAGGTCCCTTAATGAAGAGTTGAAGTGGTAAATCTTTTATACTGTCCATTGAATGGATCATTAGGGGCAGAATTCCCTGGAAATGGGCCAGGCTAGCAAGCACTGCCTGTATTGTTTAATGACTACCATTCCCAACATAAACCATATGGCCAAAGATGATGGTGATATAGAGCATTGGGCTGGGACTACAGGGGTGTGGCTGGTATTTGGCCAATGCATGGTGGGTTTGGAGTTCTAGGTGCTGTAACCTTGGACAACTCAGCCTCACAGAGATTCAGTTTCTTTATCTGAGAAATGAGGAGGTTTCATTAAGGCCCTTCTTTTTAGCTCTAAACCTATGATCCTATAACATCTAGTTCTGTAGGACCATCAGTCATGAAATGAATTCTCCAAAATCAGGTCAGCAAAAGCTTTGCCCCTTAGGGAGATAAGGCATCAACTCTGTCTAGAAGACTGAAGCACTCCTTAGTAGCTTTATTTACTAATACTGACTTGGTGTATAATCCAATAGTAATAATAATATATTACTCTTAAAAGCTTGCTGAGTATCTTACCCATGTTAAGCCTCATCATAACCTTGGAGGGTTAGTACAGTGGGCAGTTGAAGACATTGAAAGCCAGAGAGGGTAAGGAATTTGCCTGTTGTCACACGACTAAGAATAGCCACAAGTGGGATTTGAACCCATGTCTTTCTAACTCCAAGGCCATCGTACCATCCAAATCAAAGCAATATGTTTTAGGAATTACAAAACCTTAGGGACTCCCTAGATTTCCTCCTATGAGTGAAACCTCATTGGTTCACTTGAAATTTTAAACAGTTAAGATAAGGACGGGTAAGTAGATTTCTAGTTTTATGTACACAGATTGTGGGATTGCAGACTTAGACTTGGAAGGCGCCTTGCTGATCAGTTGACTAATGACTAGTGAGGTCACAAAGACAATGAGTGACCAAGGCAGGATTTGAACCCCTGACTTCAAATTCAAGGCCCCTGATATTGAACCTAATCATTCTTGAGAATAAAGCTGAAACTGAGATGTCAAAGCCAATTAGAAAGCAGCTTACCACCCCATGAATTCAGGCCCCCACATACAGAGTGCCAGCCCCTCAATGGCTTAGAAAGACAAGGCCAGGCCAATGCACAGATGGTGGACTGCTGGAAGCCTTATTCAGTTGAATTCATCCTAACTGAAGGACTATACATTCAGTGCTTTCTCTATGGCTCAATGGAAATCATATCATCTGTGAAGAATTCTACACTTGGAATCTGAGAGATCTGGGATGCCATCCCACCTCTGACACTAAGTGGCCAGGTGACTGTGGACAGGTTATAGCACTTTGAATTCCCTTTGGACTTAACTGGTAAGCCACAGGTCTGATCTACCCCAGGGGAGGGGATCCTCTTAAGAGGACCACAGATCGTGGAAGCACAGCCATAGAGCTGGAAGGGACTTTCTGAGTCATCTGGTCTGACCTTCTCATTTTATAGATAAAAAAACAGAGAGCTAGAGAGAAGTAGTGACTTGTCCAAGGTCATATGGGCAGTAAGTGGCAGAACTCACCTAGAACTATACTAAGGGTGATGGGAAAAGAAATTCTAAAAAGTGATCATCTTCTCAGAGGACACATTTTCAATTGGTAGCTTAAAAATATTTATAATAGGCTATCAATTATAAATGTATAAAAACAAATGTACAATGAGTTATCTTAATAATTCTTATTTTTATTGATTTATTG
Source organism: Pseudocheirus occidentalis (assembly GCA_028646575.1). Taxonomy (NCBI): domain Eukaryota; kingdom Metazoa; phylum Chordata; class Mammalia; order Diprotodontia; family Pseudocheiridae; genus Pseudocheirus; species Pseudocheirus occidentalis. The sequence continues at coordinate 6,922 of JAQQSW010001221.1, forward strand.
GTCATTTTGTTATTATTGTATTTATCAATTTATTAATATTAATTGGATTAATAGGACAACTTTTGCTTTGGTTAGATGCATTGCCATAACAACTTTGTTTGGCTTTGCTCTGCTTCTTACTAAGGAGACACAATCAAGGTGATGGGGGAAGAAGGGGCTAGCTAAGTAAGCCATTTTTCCTTTATTCACTTTCTGTTTAAGTTAAATTTCTCAGCCTTCCACCCCAAACTATGGAAATTCCTCTAGAATTGGATGTAATCATAAATTGCATGATAGCCCCAATGTTGGAAGGCATCACAGTTATGACTTTAGGAAATCCAATGATAATTTCTGCCTGAAATTAAAAACCACATTCCTCCCAGTGAATGTGAATGATTTAGTAGTCACGTGGCAGTCAACCAAGAAGTGGAAAAAAAAGTAATCTTCTATTGGTCACCACTCTCTCTATTTGGGATAGATTTCAGAGTCTTGAGCAGCTGGGCAGACTGTAGGTGCCCATCATAAAAACAGAGGAAAGAACTTATGGGTATATGAAGAAAATGATTCTTCAAAACAAGGAGCATGATCAGAACCATAACAAGAAATTGTGCGTGGGCATGTCTCACAAACTTTGCTTTGGGTAAATGGAATAAACAGTGCTCTCTTTTATGGGGTTCTGTGAGAGACAAAGACCCCGGGTCATTGGCATGAATGCTGCTGCTGGGGAGGCCATGGTATGGACGAGCAATGTAGGAGATTAGCTCACTACAGCCTACCAGCTGGTATCTTCCATTGTAAACCAATTATTCTTTCTAGTTAAATGCTAGTCTCTGCCATAACTATACTTGAGAGCACAGTCAGCCCCCTTTAAATTCAATGCTCACCAAATTCTGTACCCTGAGGCAAAGTCCAAGTGGCCCTGAGATAGAGACTTGAATCTGACCAATAGTATTTGGAGGATCAAAGGATCATTGGCTTAGCACCAAAAGTGGCCTCAGAGATGATCTGGTAGACTCTAGGTTATATTTGATGCTTACTTATCTGTATACATGTGAATACAGATGCCTATTATAGACAGGGACTGTTTTTGTTTCTCTCTTGAATCCTGAGCACCTGCGGTGTGCTAGGCACATAGCTGGTATTTAGGAAGTATTTGTTGAGTGAAATTGCATTTGTGGAACCCCTGTTGGCTCAGGAAGTTGTCCTATGCCTTAACTGGCCAACCTGCCTTTTAGAAGACAATGTGAAAGCAACTGGAGCCTCCTCACCTCAGTTCTGTGCACCAGCTGCTGAGTGGCGTCATCATTCATACGGAAGATCTCCAGAAATGGATCAGATTTGCTGAAGAAATCCTAAAAAGGAACACAGGACAAGCAGATGATTCTTGAGCCTCATTTTATTTTTCTTAAAGTTCTTCTACTTCTCCTTTGGCCATATACTGAGTGGAGGGCATCCTACAGCTTTCTCTCTCCTGATCTCCCCTGCAGTTTGGTCTTTCATGTATCCCTCTACTCCCTGACTCATCATGCCACCTTTTCTCCTCTGCTCTCCTCATCACCGCTGTCTTCCTCCTCCCTCCCAAGAGAGAATGCTCTTTTCATTATCTGTGCCTGGTAACGAAATTCTAAAGCCCTTTGAAAAGTGGCTTTAGTGATAAAAATTGTCTATAGTAACAATAATAATGTCTTGCTTACACATTTAAGTTTTATTGATTTTTTTACGTTAAAAACATTTATGTATTGCCTTCACTTTGTGAGAGGTCTCTTATAATTAAGCAAAACGCTATAGTGACCTCATTTGAAAGTACATGCAAATGTCCCCACCTCTCTATTTTCTGAATTTTTTATTAACAGAAATTTCTCTCTCCCTCCAAGGTCCCACCCCATTAAAAAAGAACAAAACGAATTCTTTCATTCCCTCATTAGCTATATATAAAAATATACGTCTTATTCTGAACCGTCGATGTTTCACTTCTTTGTCATGAAGCAGCTAGCATGCTTCGTCACCGGTCCTTTGCAATTATGGATGGTCACTGTGTTATTAGTTATTATAGTTCTTATAACTTTTCAAATTGTTTATCTCCACAGTGTTGTTATTATTGTACAAATTGTTTTCTTGGTTTTGCTCATCTGATTCTTCAACAGTTTATACAAGTCTTCAAAAATTGTTGTTTTTTTTTTAAACAACATTGATGTTATCAAGGAGGTAGGGAGGTAAACACAACACAGAGAGTTGTCCTTGGAGTAAGGAAGACCTGAGTTTAAATCTAGTGTCAGACACTAATGGTGTGACTGGCCAAATCATTTGACCTCTGTTTACTTGTTTCCTCATCTGTAGGATAAGGGTAACAAGAGCACCAGCTTTTCAGGGTTGTTGTGAGGACCAAATAAAATGTGTGTAAAGCACCTGAATACCCTAAAATGCTAAGAAAATACCAGTTGTTGTTACTTTCTATTTCTGCTTACTTTATTCTAGATCAGTTCATATAAGTCTTTCTGAACCTCTCTGAAACCCTTTCATTATTTTCTATAACACAGTATCCATCACAATTGTATACCAAAAAATTATTCAGTCATTCTTTCATTCATGGCTCTCCTGTTAGTTTCTAGCTTTTTGTCACCACTGCAAGTGCTACGATAAATATTTTTGAACGCATAGGGCCTTTTCCTATTTCTTTCTTGCCTTTAGACATAGACCCAGCAGTGATAGAGCTTGGTCAAGTGGCATGAAATGTTCAGTAACTTTTTGTGCCTAGTTCCAAACTGTCTTCCAGAATGGCTCTATCTATTCACAGGTCCACCAACAGTGCGTTAATGTGCCTGTTTTCTCACAGCCCCTCCAACATTTATAATTTTCCCTTTGTAGTGCTCTATGCCAATCTAATGAGTATGAGGTGGAATCTCAGAATGATTTTGATTTACATTTCTCTATCAGTAGTGATTTGGAGCACTGTTCCATATAGCTACAGATAGATTTGGGTTCTTCTCTTGAGAACTGCCTGTTCATTTTGTTAGACTATTTATCAGCTAGGGAATGGCTCTTATTCTTGCAAATTTATGTTGGTTCTTCATATACTTAAAAACGAGATCTTTATTAGAGAAACTTGTTGCAAAAATTCCCCACTCCCAACTCCCCACCCCCTATTTTCTTTTTAGTTTTACCTGTAATGGGTATGTTTATATAAAATATTTTGAAAACTTAGATAACGAAAATTGTGTTTATCTTCTGTGACTCTCTATATCCTTTCTTTGTTCATGAACTTTTCACTCATCCACAGACATGAAAGATATTTTTCTTGTTTCTCTAATTTGTTTATGATATGACCTCATAATTAATACATGTACCTATTTAGAGCTTATCTTTGTATAAGGTAGGATGTGTTGATTCAAATCTAATTTCTTCCATATTGATCTCTAGACATTATCCCAGCTAGCATTTATTTTGTACCTTGTGGTTTGCAAAACACTCCACATATATGATCACATTCAATCCTGATGACAACCCTGTGAAGTGTCATTATCACATCTATTTTACAGATGATAAAATGTGGGCAGGTGGAGGTTAAGTGACTTGCCCCAGTCATTCAGGTAGTTAGAACCTTTTGAACTCAAGATTTTTCAATTCCAAGTCCAATGTTCAATCCAGTATGCCACTGAGCTGCCTCATGAAGCTAACCTCTTAAGTTGGAGTAGGCTAAAAATCTGAGCATCTTATCTTGACATTATGACCTTGTGAAGAAAAATATTAATTGTAATAAAGATTGCATTTATAGTATTTGTCTTAAGAGATGTGACCATTTGATACTTAACATCTTCAAAATCAAACTCATCACCTTTTCCTAGACATAAACTTCAAATTCCAGCTTTCTCATTACCATCAATGGTACTGTCAGACTCCTGGTTCTTCAGGCTCCAAATATACTAATTCTATTTCATTCATACTCTACTCCTCCTTCTTTTGTACTTTACTCTACCCTATCAATCCCTGTCTTTTCCCTTCCACTTTTACAATTCCTGATATCTACGAATTAAATGCATCTTCTCTATTTTCATATTCTTTGTACTAATCCAAGTCACTTTCCTCCTTAAGCCTCCTTTCTTCCCAACTTCTCTGTTTCTGTCAAAGGAACCACCATCCTTCTGGTCTCATTACCTTGGCAGTACATGAGCCTTCTCACTCTTCCTTGCCCTATGTAATATCCAGTCGGTGGGTAGATCTTGCCATTTCTACCTTTCCAGCACTCTCCTATCTGACTCTTCTCTACTCATGTAACCACCACCTTAGTACTTTGAACCAAGTCTCCTCCTAATCAGTCTCTCTATCTCAAGCCTCTCCCCACACCAATTTGTTCTACATGCTGCTACCAAAGTAATTTTCCTTAAATACAAATGTGCCCATGTGACTTCTCTTCTTAATTAACTCCAGTAGCTTCTTACTGTCTTTAGGATAAACTATAAACTCCCCTCGTTAGCACTTAAAGCCCTTCACAACTTTGCCTAACCTATCTTTTAGCCTCATTGAACAGCAAGAGAAAAGTAGTCTGGACTGCCTTTGGGAGATTGCTGTTCTTTTAATTATCCCGGATTTCTCCACCATCTAAAAACCATTATGTTGAATCAATCAATCATTTTCCTAGCGCTGTACTTAACTAGGCTTTGTTTTTAGTATTGGAACTACAAAGATAAAAATGAAGTAATCCCTGTCCTCAAGGAGCTTATGTTCTTTGGGGGAAAATATGTAAGTATCCCAGTGGATACCAAATCAATACAAAGATGAGGTTATCTACCTCATGGAGTAGACCTTAGCATCTGGATGGATCCAGAAAGCATCATCTTACTTACAGATAGCACTTTAGCTAAGTTTTGAAGATTGCTAGATATTCTAAGAGGCAGAGGGGAGGGAGAAGTGCATTCCAGTCATGTGAACAGCCAGGATAAAAGCCCAGATTGGGGAGACTAAATGTCCTATGTGAGGGACAGCAGGCAGTCATCTGGGAATTCTAGCTATTCTTCTAGCAATGTTGTATGGCTTCAAATCATGGAATACTATAGTTCCTAAAGAATTAACACTGAAGTTCACCCAAAGAGCATTGGAGAGAAACAGGATGCCTGTGAACAGACTGCAGCACATTTCAGATGAGAGATAACGTGGGAAAAGTTATGTAAAAGGTGACATTCAATATGTATACAAAAAGTAAAAACAGACCAGTCATGTAGAGTGAGGAAGGGATAATTAATAGAGAACCCTCATGTTGAAGAGGCATCCATGCAAGGTCAAGAGCAGTTGAGGTAGATCTTTTGGGCAGATTTATGGGACGTCATAGACAGGATGAGCCAGCACAGATGAATTGTGTGTGACTTGCATCATTGAAGAAAATGTCCATATCAGTAAGGTCATGGGTTCACCGGAGTATATGAGAATAAATAAATAAAGTCATCAGATGTCCCTTTCATTACAGGTGCATTTAGAATAAAATTTAAACTCTGCATGTGACTTATTAATCCTGTCATAATATTAGCATGTTTGGGAGTGCTAAGACTTTCTGTTTAAAAAAAAAAACTTCATAAGAATAGAGACAGATATTAAACTCAAAGAAAGTTGGCTAAACTTGCAGCCTTTACAAGAAAAGTGCAGATCTAGTTTTGCAGCCACCATCTCAGTGGCTCCATTAAGAAGGGAAGAGAATTTTCAGTTTTTCTTTTGCTCAGCTATTAGCTATTAGCATGGCCCCTGGTGACTGTTCAGTACAATCAAGACTTAATGAATTGGGCACTTTAACTATATTTAGCTTCTGTGAAAATTGCTATTAAAAAGGAGGACACACTCTAATCTACCACCTATTCTCTGGCCAATACAGAAAAAGTCAAAAGTGTATTGTAGGGCAGTAAGCTACTAGGTTTTTGAAAGCAGCTACAAAGAAGAAAAATTATGAAATAGGTGAAGGTGACAGAGATGATCATGGTGATGATATTAATGGGAGTATTCATTTCTCACCTGGAGGGGACCTTGGAGAACACTCTCTCGTTTTACAGATAAAGACATGATCCACAAAAGTCCTGACACTTTGCCAAGGTTATTAGAGGTAGTAATAGAATCTAGGAAAGCTGACTTCCAGTTCCATATGTTGTCTGCTACACACTGCTCTCTCTCTGTCTCTGTCTGTCTGTCTGTCTGTCTCTCAGAGCAGGAAATAAGGCAGGGAAAATCAGCTTTATCTAAGACATAGAACCCTTGGGGAAGGAGTGTGTTTCCACTTCTTCAGGAGCAAACCCTGTTCTGTTAGCACTGAAGGTCTGATAGTCGCCATGCTTCTTTCCAGGAACTCCCTTTTCTACTAGGGTAGACTGTCTCCAACATGCTTCCTGTCATCAGGACCCATGCCATTCATAGGATTATTGCTTAAATTAATGTCCAATGACCACCTCTGTCTTAGTTCTTTGCAAATTCAGTCCTAGCCTTTCCCAATTCCCATTTCCCCTGCTTTCACTTTCTACAACACCCTCTTAGCATCCTTCTCTGTTAATATATAACCCTTCATCTTAGAGTTCTTCTTCTCACATTCTTTCTTCTGATATTCCCTGAAATACAACTTCCTCCCAAAGATTCCACATCTCTTAGCACTATCATCTCACAACAGAATTTGCCTCCAGGTACCAAATTTTCTTCTTATGGCTTTCCCCACTCAGGAGAGTTTCCTGTAATTTTTAGTGGGTCTGCTTTACTTGTTCACATAGTACCAAGCAATAGCAGCCTATGAACCCATACGTGGATATGTAAAACTAGAACACCAGTGTGAAGATCAATTTCTTCTATACTTTGCCACAAACAACCTTCAGAAAGAAAGTCGGGGGAGATACTTCATCTTTTTAAGTGTTTTGCAGTGATTACTTCATTCTCTAATTGAAACTACTTGTTGTGGTAATTGTTAGTCAGCTGCTAATGTATTATAATCCTTTTGGAAGGTAAGATGCCACTGTGAGGGGTTCTCAGCAGAAGTCTTGAAATACAGAGGCACTGGGAGCTAAATGGGCTGCATTAAAATAGGCAAAGTTGGCTTCTGGCTTTGAAAACCAAATCTGCTGCCACCTACAATGACTCTCCCACTTCACTTTCTGTCTGGCCTTCTCTATTAGGCACATAGCAAGCCTCTGCCTCATTTAGACTCTCTGTCTCCCAAACTGAGTGTTATTTGATACTTGGGTCTGAAAAATCATGTGCTGGGAACCAGAGAACATGAGTTCTATCAACTGCTGGCTCTGCTCTGTGTCCTGTGGGACCATGGACAAGCCTTGAATTACTGTATCTCAGTTTCCTCATCTGTAAAATGAAAAGGTTGGAAGAATTCATCTTGAAAGTCAGCAACTCTGACATTCAATGAGTCTTTAATTCTCCTCTCCCCAGGGAACAACTGGCCTTATATTTTTTGACACAGTACAATATCTATCTGTATTCCTATATAATGAGTGGTGACAGAATAAATGACTCTTCTTCATGTTCTCTATGATCTGGACAAACTGGTCCTTTTCATCGATCATTACTCATGATCCACCTCCCATCCCTGTGCATTTACCCAGGCTGTTTCCCATGCCTGGAATGTGCTCCCCTTACATTTACTTTGCATCCTTCAAAGTTTAGTTCAAATGCTACCTTCTTCAAGAAACTTTTTCTTATTCCTTAAGGCACTGATTCCTCCCCTGCCAAGATCATCTTGTATGTATTTGGTATATATCTTGTATATATTTACATCTCTCCATGCTGTCTCTTGTATGTAAGTACTTTGGGTGCATAGATAGCTTCATCCCTGTCTCTGAATCCCTAGCATCTAGCCTCATCCTTGGCACACATAGTAGGCACTTAAGTTCATTGATATATAGTTTGACTTATAATTTTCCTTTTCTTGGGGATAAAGGTTTGGATTAAATGGTTATGTTGCTATATCCCTATGGATATCAATAATACAGTACCAAGGAGGTGAGATCAGGTCATAATTACAGAGCCAAAGATCCACATCAGCTTGGAAAGGGAACATCCATTAAGAGCCTGGACAAAAAGCAGTTAGAAATTGAGGTAGCAGCACTACGTTCTTTGATCTATGGGGAGGTCACTGTTATCTGGCCTGAGAGAGAAAGAGACTGAACACCTCTGAATGGAAGAGTCCACCAATAAGGGCTTGAACATTCTTAACTTGTAACTCGAGCCAGTGGAATGTTAAATTAGAAACACTTATGTGAGTCCAAAAGGCCATGGAGTTTTTCCAAACCATAGAGCAAACAACAGCTCATCACTGCATGTTGATGTGAAGCCACATAATGGCCCTGAGAAAGTCATTTCAGGGCATTGACCAGCAATCCTCGTTGGGTGAAATAATCTGAAGCAATGCCTTACACAGTGTAAAAGGCTCTACAGAGATTTGTCAAATGAATGAATGAATCTACTCAGGATGAAGAGGCAAATAGAAGCAGCCTCTGCTAATGTCATTTTAATTTACTTTGCATTCAGTTATCTGGGTATTAATTCTTGCTGGCCTTCATTTCCCCAATCATAAAATGGCAGACCTGATGAGGTGTAGGCTCTGGGACTCCTCCCCCCTCTCTTTGAGCTCTCCTTGTTTCTTTGAGGTACAGGTTCTGGGAAAGTAAACCTTCCCAGGGAAGACATTTGCCTGAGGTCATGAGCCTTAAGTTGTGGCTCTGTCCAAGTTTTTAGTCCCCCTTTGTTCCAGTGGTGATTCTTTGAGGTACAGGCTCTGGGAAAGTAAACCTTCCCAGGGAAGGCATTTGCCTGCGGTCATGAGCCTTAAGTTCTGACTCTGCCCAAGTCTTTAGCCTGCTTTGTTCCAAGTTTTCCACCCTTAATGTTCCTGTTCCCACCCTTGAACTGGCCTGGCCCACCATTGTCTATGGTCTCCAGGTAGCCTCCAGCAACTTCCCACCCTTAATCTCTCATTACTGGAGTCTGACCTCATCTTGACTCCTGAAGATCCTCCCTACTGGAGTTTGACCTTATTTGACTCCTCCTAAAGGCCCTCCCCAATCTCCTCTTCGGGACCTCCCACAACCTTTCTGTATATAGGATCCCATCGTCCTTCCATGTGGTGTGAGAGTGCCATGGGATAGCTTGGCATAGACATGCTCTGTGAGAGCACCATGGAATGCCCTAGCACACAGACTTGCTCTGTGAGAGCCCCGTGAAATGGCCTGGTACTCCTCGTGGCAAACTTGAACTTACAATAAACTTTACTTTTTCTTTGGCTGAGAAGACTTGAGTGGAATTCTTTCAGTAGGAGCCAGCATGTTGGTATTTTGGGGTCTCAGGCAGCCCTAACCCCCTTTGGGCACCCTCTTCAGACCTACCAACCAGGGTTGTAGTGGGGACCAAATGCGAGAATATTTGTTTAAAAAAACCCACTAATATCATCAATTGGAGAATGACTGAACAAGTAGTATATGAATGTAATGGAATACTATTGTACCACAAGAAGTGATGAACAGGCACATTTCAGAAAAAAACTGGAAAGACTCTATGAACTGATGCTGAGTGAAGTGAGCAGAACCAGGAGAACATTGTACACAGTAACAGCCACAGTGTGTGATGACTGATTTTGATATAATCTATCAAATCACCCTTATCAGCAATGCAACGACCTAAAACAATTCCAAAATGATTCATGATGGAAAATGCCATACACATCCAGAGAAAGAACTATGGAGTCTGAATGCAGATGGAAGCAGACTACTTTCTTTTTGCTTTGTTTTCTTTCTCATTGTCTCTCCTATTCATTATAATTCTTCTATACAACATGACTAATGTGAAAATATGTTGAATGGGAATGTATGTGTAGAGCCTATATCAGATTGCATGTCGTCTTGGGGAGGGAAGAAGAGAGGGATGGAGAAAAAATTGAAAACTTATGGAAGTGAATGTTGAAAATTAAAAATAAATAAAATTTAAAAAATATATTGATAGACTTGGCTGTTCTCAGCAATGCAAGGTTCTAAGACAACTCCAAAAACTCATGATGGAAAAGGCTATCCACAGCCAGAGAAAGAAACATGGAGTCTGAATTCAGATTGAAACAAACTATCTTTTCTCTCTCTCTTTTCGTTTTGTTTCATTTGTTTTGTTTTTTCTCTTTCTCATGGTTCATTCCATTGGTTATAATTCTTCTTTACAACTTGACTATTGTGAAAATAAGTTTAATGTGAAGGTATATGTAGAACTTATATCGGATCACATGCCATCTTAGAGGGGAAGGGGTAGAGGGAGGGGGAGAAAAAAATTCAAAAACTTGTGGAACTGAATGTTGTAAACTAAAAATAAATACATTTAAAAAGAAAAAAAGTCTTAAATTTAAAGATGGAAAAAAGCACTAATATCCAGCACACAGGTAGGTGCTCTATAAATACCAGCTCCTCTTGTTGTTTTGACTGTCACCTTGCGTCTCCCAATTACAATGTTAGCTCTCTGAAGGCAGGGGCTGCTTTGTTTTAGTCTTTGTACCCCTGGTGGCTAGCACTGTGGCTGGCAGATAACATAGGAGGCATTTAAGAAATGATTGTTGAATGAAGATAATGTTAACTCTAATAGACAATTATGTACAATCATGATTCAAGGGGTATGAAGTACTCCACATCCATTTGAGCCTCAGAAGAAAAACCTTTCCAGGTAGGTATGTAAGGTAATATTAGCTCCATTGTATAGATGAGGAAATGAAGTTTCAGAGAAGTGAATTCACTTACTTATGGTCATACAGCTTGGCTATGACAGAGTGGAACTGGAACCCAAGTCCTCCTGACTCAGAGTCCAAGCCTCATAATGAATGGCTATGTATGCCATGCACAATATAAACATGGTGGTTTCTATTCCCAATGTATAAGCCACTCCCCTAGTAGAAAGGTACATGATGAAATTTTAGAGCTGAAAGGACATTAGAGATCATATACTCCAACTCCCTCCTTGTACAGATCAGGAGACTGAAGCCCAGAGAATTGAAGCAATTTGGCCAAGGTATCAAGTGTATTGTTACTAGCTTCAATACTCACACACTACATGGATTGGGTAGGGGATGGAGAAAATGAGAATGGAACAAGCCTTATACTTGGCCAGGATGAGCTACTTGTCCTTAATAGGCTCATGTTCCTGTCACCCTCAGGGTTGAGACTCTGGTTTAAACTGAAATGAGAAGAATTTGACAGATAAATCAGGATAGCTTTGAATGAGATGAGCAGGCAAATGATTTGTGTAAGATGTTGTAGGACCATAGATTTAGGGCTGGAAGGGACCTTAAAAGTCATCTAGTCCAACCCACTCATTTTATAGGTGAAGATAGCAAGGCCCAGAGAAATTCAATGACTTACCTGCCTGAGGTCATATATATATCTGGTGTCTACACTATGCATCTCTCAAAGATGACTTCTTTGGAGGAAAGTGCCTTGAAAATTTCCTGGTGCAGCAAGTGAATGGATAAGTGCAATATGATCATTCTGGTGCACTCGGATTTCTTGGCAGAATCTTTTGTCCCACTTACATGTCTATTACTTAGAGTTTTAACAAGACAGAAAGCTGAGGTTAATCAGCTAAGGACATGCAGAATACCCAGAGGCCTGAAGGAAGGGATTTGACATGTCTGCTTTCGATGAAAACTAAGCAAGGGTGCAGTGTGGTCTTGAATATTAAAAAATGATAAAGCTACCAGGCCCAGTTTCATTGGTTTGGTGAAAGGGTTGATTTTTTTTTTTCTGTAAAGAAAGGTGTCTGAAGGGTTTGTATTGAAAAGAAAAACCCATGTAAAGAGAATGAAGGTGATTTAAGAGAAACTTAAGTAAATGAACACAGCTGTCTCAGCAGGGACAAAGTCAACCTCTTGAGGGAATGACTTTTTTTCTTATGATGCTCAAAGGGAAAGGAAGAAGTAAGTCCCAGATAAGGTGGCATTTGCTATTTTTATCACTCTCATCCTATACTTGACCAGCAAGATCACTATAATCTTTATGCTTAGTTGTTTTTGGACATTTTCTCATTTTCTTCCCAGTCTTGTTCACCTGAGGAAGCTGAGATTTGCTACTGGAGGGGATAAGAGATGATTTTTGGGGGTGCTGGATTTCCCAGTAAACATTTTCATTGTCAGCTACAAGCAATTTTTGGAGCAACTGATTAGATTTGAAGGTTTTCTAACAGACTCTTCTCTGACTCTTAAAAATAATTTTCAAGAGAATGGGACAAAGAATGAAGTGTCTTTATTGGCCTTATTCAGAAAAACACAGTGCTCTGTCCAAGGTATCGAATTATCTTTGGATCTTGGACAAAACTGAAGTGGAACCCCTTATGTTACTAAAAGTAGTCTTCATTCTTTAGACCTGCCAAGAGCATCTACATCTTTAAAGGATGTAGATTTTCAAAGGCATTGACTGCTTGCACTTTACTCCCACCCTCCTTTCCTACCAAGGTCCTTTTCCAGTGAGCTGCATCTCAAGACTCAAGTCTACTTGACAAGAGGAGATGCCCCTCAGAAGCACTGATTTACAGTGAAGGTAACTGTTGAAGCCTTTCCTATTTTTTTAAGGGAGAATGAAAGTGGTAGTCTTTGGAGTTTCACAGATGAATTGCTCATAGAGCTAGAGATGGCAAAAACTTTTGGAAATAATCTAATCTAACTCTCCTACTTTACAGATGAGGAAACTAAGACCCACCAACATTAGTGACTTGCTTAAGATCCAAACCACAAAATTCTCAAAGCACTGTTAGGAGTCAGGGTCCAGGGCTCTGCACTGACCTAATGAAGGAAATCACTTAGTTTTAAATTACTCTTCCCTCTTGACTCTTGCTCCATTCTTAAAGGTCAAGAGGTGGGGACATTCTCAGAGTATTTTGAACTTAAAAGTACTTGTGCTGAATATGGTGACCATTTATGAGGATATAATCAATGACCTCTACAGTGCTGCATCAAAACCATCAGAACCTTCCCTCAATGTAGCCCTTCCTTCAACCCCACCTCAAGTCCTGAAGTATAGTAAATTCATTTTCATTACCTCTTCCAAAAGAAACTTTCTATTGAAGAACAAGGTAGAAAACTTAACATGTGATCAAGTGGGAAATTCCAGTCCTTCGGAGTCTCCAGGGAAGACTTCTCTGCAGAAGCAACTAATGGAATTGACTTAAGGTGCATTCTGGGGAATCTCATCCCTTATTATCATAGTGAGGATGAACCTGTGTCCTGTGTTCCAGACTGGTGCTGTCCCTATGTACTGAAGAACAGATGTTAAATGATATTATTCTCATTGAAGGCCAGAGAATCATAGAAAATTGACATTGTTAAAAATGGTCTAGGATAGGTTTCCTTAACCTGGAGTCTCTAAAATGTTTATTTAAAAGAAAATTTGAGAACTATTTCAACATAACTAGTTCCCTTGGTATTTTATTGTACACATTTAAAGACACTCTTTTGAGAAGGGGCCCATAGGTTTCACCAGATTTTCAAATGGATCCATGTAATGGGAATCTGAAGCTCTTTCCTGCCCCTATCCCCTTTGTTTAAATGGCTCCAAGAATATTCTCACGGAGCCGGTGGCGAGAATCTTGTTTTTTTGGGGGGGAATGGCCACACCTTGTTGCTTTGTAATTGGACAGTGGGTCAAGAGGGCTGACCCAGGAGAAGCCTATATATACGCCCTGATGTGAGGCTTTGCTTTGGGGCTCACTTTGAGAAGAGTTGTGTGATTTGGCCAGATGAGACTCTGGGAAGCCATTGAGCCCCCCAGGTTTGAAAAACCC
>JAQQSW010001222.1:0-20650 GCA_028646575.1 Pseudocheirus occidentalis
ACACTAGGTTACTAGGATCTACTTAGCATCTGATCAAACAAATTAATTACCATTACACTTGCCCTGAGGGAAGTTGGCCAGACCAGCTTTTCTCCCCCAAATTTAGCCGAGTTCCACTGACCTTTCACTTTGTCCTTGTTTCTTATGGGTTGATAATTCTGGAAACTGCCACAGCTGCTGGTGATCCACTCTCTGGAGTGCTCCACCTGCAACTTGTCCTGGCCACCCCAGGGCCAAGCCCTGGATACATGTGGTGCTGGTCTGGGCTCCTAGTGTGCTGCAATGAGCCCTTCCTGTGCCAGGCTGTTTTCAGTGGGAGGTGCTTTTTTCTGTGCTTTTGTGGATCTAGAGCTCTAAAATTTATTTAGAGTCATATTTTATAAGTATTTCAGGTGGTTATGGGGGAAGCTGTAGAGTTCTCCTGCTTCTATGCCACCATCTTGACTCTGCCCCCCAAAATACTGCTAGATGGATATCCACATCCAGACAAAGAACTGCAGAGTTTGAATGCAAATTAAGCGAACTTCTTGCTCTCTCTCTTTTGTGTTTTGTTTTGTACCTTCTTTCTCATTGTTCACTCCATTAGTTATAAACCTCTTTCACAACTTGACTAATGTTTAATGTGAAGATATTTGTATAACCTGTATTTGATCACTTCCCATCATGGGGGCGGGTGATGGAAAGGGATGAAAAGAGTGGGGGAGAAAATTTGTAACTTAAGAGATTACGTAACTGAATGTTGTGAGCTAAAAGTGAATAAATAAATAAAAAAGAAATGAGGCCCTTAGTAGAATCAGTGTCAGTAAATATTCTTTCCCAGCTTGTTGCTTTCCTTCTAATCTTGGTTTTGCTGGCTTTGGTTTTGCAAAAAAAAATTTAATAATATTAATTTATTGTAATCAAAATTATCCATTTTGCATTTAATAATGTTCTTTGTCTCCTGTTTAGGAATAAAGTTCTCTTTTCTCCATAGATCTGAGAGGTAAACTATTCCTTGGTCTCCCAATTTGCTTATGGTATCACCCACTATGACTAAATTATGTTCCCATTTTTACCTTATCTTAGTACCTGATGTGAGAAGTTAATCCATGCCTAGTTTCTGCCATACTATTTTCCAGTTTTCTGAGGAGTTTTGTCAAATAGTGATTTCTGATCCCAGAAGCTGGAGCCTTTGGGTTTATCAGACAGTAGGTTACAACCGCAATTGATTACTTTACTTGTGTACCTATCCCACTGATCCATCATTCTATTTCTTTGCCAGTACAAAATAGTCTTGATGATTGCCACTTCATAATATAGTCAGATCTGGTACAGCCAGATCACCTTGCTTCTCACTTTTATCATTCCCTTGATATTCTTGACATTTTGTTTTTCCATAAGAATTTTGTTATATTTTTTAGTCATATAAAATAATTTTTTGGTAGTTTGGTGTGGCACTGAATAAGCAAATTAGTATAGGTAGAATTGTCATTTTTATTATATTGGTTTATGCTCAATTGACATTTTTCCAGTTAATAAGATCAGACTTTATTTGTGTGAAAAGTGTTTTGTAGTGGTGTTCTGGGTTTGCCTTGGCAGACTGAATCCCCAAAATTTTATATTGTCTGCAATTATTTTAAATGGAATTTCTATTTCTATCTCTTGCTGCTGGAGTTTGTTAGTAATATGTAGAAATTCCAATGATTTTTATGTGACTTGATTTCATATCTTGCAACTTTGCTAAAGTAGCTAATTATTTCAAGGAATTTTTATTTCATTGATTCTCTAAGTATATCATAATATCATCCACAAAGGGTAGTAGTTTTCTTTCCTTATTGCTTAATATAATTCCTTCAATTTCCTTTTCTTCTCTTATTGGTAAATTTCTATTTCAGTACTAAATAACAGAGGTGATAATGGACATCCTTGCTTCACCTCAAACTTATTGGGAAAGCTACTAGCTTGTCCTCATTACATATAATGCTTGCTTGTGGCTTTAGATAGATACTGTTTATCATTTTAAGGAATACTACATTTATTCCTATGCTCTACAGGGTTTTAAACAGAAATGAGTGCTGTTGTCAAAAGCTTTTTCTATATCTATTGTGACAATAATATGATTATTGTTAGTTTTCTTACTGATATGATCTATTATGCTGATACTTTTCCTAATATTTATTCAGCCTTGCATTCCTGGCATAAATTCTACTTGGTTATGGTATATTATTCTGGTAATAAATTGTTGTAATCTGTTTCCTGGTACTTTATTCAATTTTTTTGCATGAATATTTGTGAGGGAAATTGGTTTATAATTTTCTTTCTCTGTTTTAGTTCTTCCTGGGTTAGGTATCAACATTCTATTTGTGTTATAAAAAGAATTTGGTAGAACTCTTTCTTTGCCTATTTTTCCAAATAGTTTATATGGTAATTTTTCAAATATTTGGTAAAATTCACTTGTAAATTCATCTGGCCCTGGAGATATTTTCTTAAGGAGTTCATTGATGACGTGTTTAATTTCTTTTTCTAGTATAAGGTTATGTAAGTATTTTGTATCCTCTTCTATTAACCTGGGCAATTTGCATTTTTGTAAATATCCATCCATTTCACTTAGATTGTCAGATTCATTGGCATGCCTTGGGGTAAAATATCTTGTAATTATTGTTTTAGTTTCCTCTTCAATGGTGGTGAATTCACCCTTTTCACTTTTGATACTGGTAACTTGGTTTTCTTTTTTTAAAATCATATTAGCTAAAGATCTATTTATTTTTAATATAAGCTCTTAATTTTATTTATTAGATCAATAGTTTTCTTAATTTCAATTTAACTGATCTCTCATTTTCAGAATTTTTAATTCTATATTTAATTAGGAATTTTTAGCTTAATATTTTTCTAGGATTTTTTAGTTCCATGCCCAATTTGATGAACTCCTCTTTCTCAGTTTTATTCCTCTAAGCATTTTGAGTATATCCCATAAATTTTGTTATATTGTCTTATTATTGTCATTCTCTTTAATGAAATTATTGTTTCTGTGATTTGTTGTTTGACCCACTCAGTCTTTAGGAATAGAGTTTTATGTTTTCAAGTTAATTTTAGTGCATCTTTCCATGGTCCTTTATTTACTTTTTTTTCTGTAGGACTATTCATGAAATTTCTTTTTAAAAATTAACTTTTGTTTTTTTTAGTTTAAATCATTGATTTCCACAAGATTTTGAGTTACAAATTTTCTCCCCAACTTTCCCTTACCTATCCATCCAAAACAGTGATCCCACTGCGTACCCCCTCCCCCAATCTGCTCTCTCCTGTATCCTCCCTCATCACCCCTCTGACTTTCTGGTAAAGCAAGATGGATCTCATTATCCCAGTGCCTGTATATCTTATTTCCCATTTGCATGTAAATAAGTAATAATAATAATAATTATAGTTATTATTATTATGTGTGTGTGTTTTAACATTTGACTTTAGAACTTTAAATTCTAGATTCTTTCCTTTCCTCCCTTGTCACCCAACCCCAATGGAAAGACAAGCAATTCAATACAGGCCATACATGTGTAGTATCTGGAGCTATTTGGAGGTTGCTTTGTCTACTGCTCCCACCAGCTTTGGCTCACTGAAAATGCACTGCAGGATTGCCGCCCAAGACCATGATCCTTATCCAGGCAGGTTATGGAAAAAGCACTTAGCTTCTGAATGATCGCTTGTCCCTCTGCAATCTGTATGCTGCAATCTCTGAAGCAGCCCTGTGAAGGAAGCAGCAGTGTCACTGCTTTGGGCACTCCTAGCTTTGGGGCAGTAGGCCAGACCCTATCCCCCAAGTTTAGCCGAATTCCACTGACCTTTTCCCTTTGTCCTTGGTTCTTATGGGTTGGTAATTCTGGAAACTGCCACAGGTACTGGTGATCTGCTGTTCTGAAAGCTCTAGCTG
The DNA here is from genome assembly GCA_028646575.1 of Pseudocheirus occidentalis. Taxonomy (NCBI): domain Eukaryota; kingdom Metazoa; phylum Chordata; class Mammalia; order Diprotodontia; family Pseudocheiridae; genus Pseudocheirus; species Pseudocheirus occidentalis. The sequence goes on from JAQQSW010001222.1 coordinate 3,902, forward strand.
GGTTCATGCCCTTTATTACATATTATTTTTGTCACCTCATGATCTGAAATGGATGCATTTAATATTTATGCCTCTCTGCTTTGGATTGTGAAATTTGTAAGCCTAGTACATGTTGAATTTTTGTGTAGGTGTCATGTACCACTGAGAATGCATGAGTGCATACATATATATGTACATACATGCATACACCTTTTCATCTCCATTCAGTTTTCTCCAGAGGTCTATTGTAACTAACTTTTCTAAAATGCTATTCTCCTCCTTAACTTCTTTCCTAGTTATTTTTCAGTTAGATCTATCTAGTTCTGAGAGGGAAAGATCAGGTCCCCCACTACTAGAATTTTGCTTTCTGTTTCTTTCTATAACTTACCTAATGTCTTCTCTAAGAATCTGAATGCTAAACCACTTCATGTATAAATATTTAGTATTGATATTTGTCTACTCTTGCTTTTGCTTTGCCTGAAGTCAGGATTGTTACCTCACTTTCTTTCTTTTTTTTTGCTCCAACTGAAGCATAACAAATTCTTCTCCAGCCTTTTACTTTTACTCTTTGTGTGTCTCTCTGTTTCAGATGTGTTTCTTTTAAACAACATGCTGTTTTTTAAACCACTATGCTATGACTTCTTTTTTGTGGGAGAGTTCATCCCATTAAGATTAACAGTTATGACTACTAACTGTTTATTTCCTTCTATCTTATTTCCCCTCATCCCCATTTCTGTATTTTTCTTTTTGTCTTCCCTTTACTTCCTCACCAGTGTTTTGCTTCGGACCATTGCCTCCTCAACTGACCCTTCCTTCTATCCACATTCTTCCCTTTTCTTTCCCCTTTCTCTTCAGACTTACATATAGATTAAGATAAATTGCTATGCCCAACTGAGTATGTATGTTGTTTTCCCCTTGAGTGAAATCCAATTAGAGTAAGGTTCAAACACTGTTCATCTGCTACTTTCTTTCCCTCTATTGTAATTGGTCTTTTGCATATTTCATATGAAGGAATTCACCCAATTTTAACTACCCCTTTCCTCTTCTCCCAGGACAATTCTTTTTTTACCCCGCAATTTTTCTTTATGTCATCACATCAAAGTCAACTTATACCCACAGCCTCTGTCTATGTATACCCCTTCTAACTGCCCTAATAAAGATATGTTTCTCAAGAAACATACATTTCTCAAGTATCATCTTCCTGTCTAAGGCTGTAAGCTGTTTAACCTTATTGAATAACATTTTTTTCTTCTTTTCTGTTTGCCTTTTTATGGTTGTCTCATGTCTTGTATTTGAAAATAGAATTTTATGTTCATCTCTGGTCTTTATGTCAAGAATCCTTTATTGTTGACGGTTACAGCCAAGATGGCAGCATAGAAGCAGGAAAACTATGTGATCTTTAACCATAACCACCTCAAATAACTATAAAATATGACTCTAAACAAGTTTTAGAGCTATAGAATCCACAAAGTCATAGAGAGAAATAATCTCCCACTGAAGGCAGCCCCACAGGTGAACAGAAAGGGTTCATTGCAGCTTGATGATAGCCGAGCCCAGCTCTTCTAGAGCCTGCAGTTTTAGCCCCAGGATAACCCTGACCAGTGGCTGTAGCATACTTCAGGACAGTGGATCACCAGCAACTCTGGAGGTTTCCAGAATCATCACCCCAAAAATGCCAAAGAAAAAGTGAGAAATCAGTGTAGAACTCTGCTGGAACTGGGGGCAGGGCAGAGGAGTGGGTCCAGCCCCTACCCCCAGATCTAGAAGTGGCAGAAGTGCTGTGGCTCTACAGCCATCTCCACGTGGCTGCTTCAGAGCTCCTGGCCTGTAGACCTTAGGGGGGTCAAGTGAACATTCAGAGGGCCTGGATCTGGATCATGGTCTTGGGTGGTGGTCCTGAGGCGTGTGACCAGGAAGGCAGAGTTTTTAGTGTCTGCAGAGACAGTGCCCTCCTAAAAGCTCCAGCAGCTGTGAAAATAACAGTGACTTATGGCAAAGCCTGCCCTTAGGGCAAAGCTGTCTATGTAATATCAATATGCAAAGCACTCTCTTCTATGGCCTGTAACTAATTTACATATTTCTTGGAAGCTTTTGGTACAGGAGTTCTGAATGTGTTGTCTTCCCCCTGTTCCATGCTTTGATCCCTTTTGTGCCCAAAAAAGGGATCTAAAGTTGGATTGCTGTTCTTACTTTGCTTCCTTTGGCTGCTCACGTTGCCAGTCAATTACTAGCCTTTAAAGCTCTGTGGAACTCTGCTTCCAGAGGGGGGAGCTTTGTCCCAAATTGTTAGGGTTTCTACAGTTGCTGGAGTGAATAGGAGGCTTCTGCAGCCCACACCAGCTTTGGCTTACTGAAAACACACCTCAGCACCACCAACCAAGACTGCAATCAGGATCCAGGCACCTTTTGGCAAGAGTACTTAGCCTCTGAATGAATTGCTTTTCCCCTCTGAAATCTGCAGGCCGGGTGCTTGTGAAGCAACCACATGGAGGGGGCGGCAGGGCTGCCACTTGTGCAACTTTCTTGCCCTGGAGGCAGACAGCCAGACCCTCTTTTCTCGCCCAGATTTAGCCAAGTTCCACTAACCTTTCACTTAGTCCTTGTTTCTTATGAGTTGATAATTCTGGGAATCACCAAAGCTGCCAGCAATCTGCTCTCCTGAAAGCTCCAGCTGTGGCTTGTCCTGGTTTCCCCTGGTGTCATGCCGCAGTTTCAGGCTGGGATGGTTTCAACTCCTAGCATGCTGTGATGAGTCCTTCCTGTCCTGCTTGCCAGGCTGCTTTCAGGTGGAGCTTTGTTTCTCTGTACTTTTGTGAATTCTGGAGCTCTAAAATTTGTTTAGAGTCATATTTTATATGTTTTTGAGGTGGTTATGGGGGGAGCAAACGAGTTTTCCTACTTCTACGCCACCATCTTGGCTCCTCCCCATGCCTTTACTTCTTACCTAGACTATTGCAATAGTCATCTAATTAGCTTTCTTCCTTCTAATTTGTCCCCTCTTCAATTTGTACTCCATACAGCTGCGGAAGTAATTTTTTTTTTTTGCTTTTTTGGAGGACAATTGGGGTTAAGTGACTTGCCCAAAGTCACATGGCTAGTTTTGTGTCAAATGTCTGAGGCTGGATTTGAACTCAGGTCCTCATGACTCCAGGGCCAGTGCTCTATTCCCTGTGCCACCTACCCACTCCCAAAATTATTTTTCTAAAGCACAGATAAAACAATGACAGTACCATTGGTTTCTTTTGTTGTTCAGTAGCTTCTAATTGTTTCCAGGGTAAAAATCTAAATCTCACCTTGGTATTTGAAGCCCTGATGATCTTGCTCCAATACAATTGTCTAGGGTTTTTTTTTTCATTTTACTCTCTTTAATATCATCTATATCCCAGTGAAACTTTCCAAGAGTTTATTTAGGCTATCTCCTCATTCCTAAAATGAGCACCCTCCTCATCTCTTCTCAATAACTTTATCTCCTTTTAAGGATTACCTCACGTGACACCTCTTATGGTTTCTTGATTTCCTAGTCAAAAATCCATTTTAGGGGGCAGAGCCAAGATGGCGGCATAGAAGCAGCAAGGTTTCACAGCTCCCACATAGCCACCTCAAATACCCATAAAATATGACTCTAAACAAATTTTAGGGCTCCCAAACTCAAAAATACAGAAAACACATGCCTCACTGAAGGCAGCTCTGTAGGTGGGAGCCAAAACCAGCCCAGCCTGAAACCATGGTCTGGCCCCAGGGTGGCCAGGAGGAGCCACTGCTGGAGTTTTCAGGAGAGTGGATCAGCAGCAGCTGTGGCAGTTTCCAGATTTAACAATCCAGAAAGGTCAGTGGAATTCAGCTAAATTTGGGGGAGAAAAGCAGTCCTGACAAACTGCTCCCAGAGCAAGGGAGCAGCGGAAGCAGCAGTAGCAGCAGAAATGGTGGCAGCCAGCTCCACCCGACCGCTTCAGAGCTCCTGGCCTCCAGACTGCAGGGCAGCCAAGCAATTGTTCAGAGGCTAAGTGCTCTTGCAGCCTGGATCCAGATCATGGTCTTGGGTGGCAGTCTTGGGGTGCGTTTTCAGTCAGCCAAAGCTGGTGGGGGCTGCAGCACCATCTTAATAGCTCCAGCACCTGTGAAAATCCTAGCAATCTGCTTTCCTCCCTGGAAGCAGAGTTCCACAGAGCTAAAAATCAAGCAATTAATGGCCAATATGAGCACAAAAAGGAAGCAAAATAAGAACAGTAAACAAAGACTAGAATCATTTTGGGGGGACAAAAAGGATCAAAGAATAGAATGAGAATAAGATGACACAGTCAGAATTACCACACCAAATGCTTCCAAGAAACATGAAGATTTCCTACAAGCCATAGATCAGCTTAAAAAGGACTTTGAAAACCAAATAAGAGAAGTGGAAGAAAAATTGGGAAGAGAAATGAGAATGATGCAAGAAAATCATGAAAAGAAAGTCAATAACCTGATTGAAGAAAATAACACCTTAAAGAACAGATTAAAACAATTGGCAAAAGAGGTCCAAAGAGCCAATTAGGAGAAGAATGCCTTAAAAAGTCAAATTTGCCAGATGGAAAAAGAATCTCAAAAGCATTCTGAAGAGAATAATTCCTTCAGAATTAGAGTGGAGAAAATGGAAGCATATGACTTTATGAGAAATCAAAATACTATTAAATAGACACAGACAAATGAAAAAAATAGAAGTCAATGTTGAATATCTCCTTTGAAAAGCGACTGACCTGGAAAATAGATCCAGGAGAGACAATTTAAAAATTATTGGACTACCTGAAAGCCATGATCAAAAAAAGAACTTAGAAAGCATGCTTCAAGAAATTCTTAAGGAATATTGCCCTGATATTTTAGAACCGGAGGGTAAAATAGAAGTTGAAAGAATTCACCAATTTCTTCTTGTCCCCAAAAGAAAACTCCTAGAAATGTTATAGCCAGGTTCCAGAGTCCCCAGAACAAGGAGAAAATATTACAGGCTGTCAAGAGGAAGCAACTTGAATATTGTGGAAACACAATTAAAATAACCCAGGATCTGGCAGCTTCTACATTGAGGGATCAAAGGGTCTAGAATATGATATTCCAGAGATTAAGGGAGCTAGGATTAAAACCAGGAATCACCTACCCAGAAAAATTGAGTATAATGTTCCAGGGAAAAATATGATCATTCAGTGAGATGGAAGAGTTTCAAGCATTCTTGCGGAAAAAAACAGAACTGAACAGAAAAATCTGACATTCAAACACAAGAAACATGAGAAGGTAAACATGGGACAGAAATCATAAGGAACTTATCAAAGTTGAACTATTTACATGCCAATATGGAAAAACAATAATAGCAGCTTATGAAACTTTTCTTCAGTATAAGGACAGGTGAATAGAATGCAAATATATATATTGATTTACCTACACATATGTCTATATAGGAGGGTATATTTGCATATGAATACATATCTGAAAATGTGTGTACATGAGTTCATAGAGGGCACAGGATCAATTGAGTAGGAAAGGATGATACTTTAAAAGGTGAAATTCTGAAGTGGGAGAGGATTAGAATGAGGGGAGACAGGGAGAGACAGAATGGGTTTAATCATCTCATATAGGAGGGGCAAGGGATAACTGTTACAATGGAGGGGAAGAACAAGAAGGCAAAGAGGAAAGGATTAACTTTATTCTCATTGAATTTGGCTTAGGGAAAGAAAGACATAAACTCTAAACTGGGTATCTTGCCACACAGGAGAGAAGGGGGTATGGGGATGAGAGGCAGGACAATGGAGGAGAGGGCAGAGTCAGAAGGAGGGTTGCTGGAAGTACACACTTCTATAAGGGACAGGGACAGGGTAGAGAATACAACAAGTTAATTAAAATTGCATTTTAGCTTTATTTATTTGCATGATACATGTTATATCCCTGAGTAGAATGTAAACACCTTGAGAGATTGCCTATACTCAGCTCTCAACTTGGTGTTTAATGTATTGACTCTTTTCTACATGTTTATTAATTTAATTGGAATTGTTTAGTTGGAAAGTTGTTGCGATTTGAGTTGAGGGAGTGAATAATCATGCTTATGGTATCATAGATCCTTAAAGGACTGGAATAGTAGTACATAATATCTGCCAAAGTTAATTTGTACTTGCTGTCTACCATGATCAAACTAATTGTCATATTCCACTTCACTTACTGTGTTTAGTCTAAATGTCAAGCAGGACTACATTATTGTTTTTCTTCTATCAGACATGTAAACCTTTTAAAGTATAGCCTTCCACCTGTTTCCAAAGCAATGTTTTGGATAGCAATTGCATCCTAAATGATTCTAAATGTATCTAAAAGAGAAAAATGCTTCAATTATTCACTACATGATCTGACCACCACCTTTTTACATAGCTTTGCAAGTCCTTGGCGACATCGTAAACAGCATTTTTATACAATTCATTGTTTACATATTCTGTCCATTGCCTGTATAAGGCCACCATGTGTTTTTATTGAATTTTGTGTTACCAATATTTTTATTGTTTTGATTAATTAGAAGACTCAGGAAATATAATTTCCTGCCTGCTTCTTTATTTTTCTGTGTCTAATCTAGATATCCAGCTATTAGGGGTTTGTGTACTTTCATGTCCCTGAACTTAAGAATTATAGGCAATATAATTCCGTATCTTGTTACCATATAGAAATACTGATAAAATGTTAGTTTTGAAAATTTTGGACTTTCTTTTCATAGAATGATTGGAGTCAGTACAAGAGCATTCTTATTTCCTGTAGAACAGGGGCATAATTTACAGAAATAGGAATGCACTAGAGAGAATTCTTTCTTTTAGCCAATAGCAAAAGACTAAGGAAATTCTAGATTTTCAAAGGAAGTGTGAGAATGAGATGAGATTTGAAATGTGAAACACACTGAGAAAATATCTTCATTGATCTGTCCATGAAAATACTGAGATCTTTTTACCTCAGTGTTTACAATTAATTCAGAACTTGTCAGTATGAATGAAGGGTTTGAACTGTTCTTTCCCACACTCATTGCAACTTTCACATGGCTACCTTGAATGCTATGTTCTTCACTTACATTCCTTTGGAGTTTCTTATTAAATTCGCCTAACTTAGTGAAATTAATTAGTTTCTTGTCACCTCCAAATTGGACTCACTTCTACCTAGCACCCAGCATGGTGCCAGGTACATATATAGCAGGAATTTAATAAAGGCTTATTGATTGATTAATTGATAATAAACGTTATACTCCTAAGGCTTACCAAGGTTTACTTGATAGGCTAGTAATAGTTACAGATGGTCTAAACCAGTGGTTGTCAACCTTCCTAATGCTGCGACCCTTCAATAGTCATATGTGGACATGTCTGCATGTGGGCTGAAGACGGATTGAGGAGGTTCCTAAGACCATCAGAAATATGTGTTTTCTGATAGTCTTAGGTGACTCCTGAGACCCCTTTGATAGGGTTATTCGACCCCAAAGGGGTTGTGACCCACAGGTTGAGAACTGCTGGTCCTGATATGATTCATAATACTTTCTTTTCCCCTTTTCTTCAGCTCTCTGATATTGTCACTGCAGAAAGGGAACAAGACTATACATCTCTTAAAGTTGTTTGCATTTTTCATTCCATTGGTTATATAGACATCAACCAAAGGACAATAGAGAAGCAAGAATCCTATATTAAGAATGTTCAGGATACAAAAATAAATAAGGAATTTTGCAGGAGTAATGTAAAATATGACATTAAAAATACCTTACGAGGAAAATATGTATTTATGCATACATTTATACATACATGCATACACACACATATACTTGCACATTCATGTTTATGGCCGTATGTGTACCAATGTGTGTAAATCTACATGCATATACGCATGCGCAGATATATACATACAAATAATCTGGCCATTACATGGAAGTAAATGATAATCAGACATATTCTTTTCTTGTCCAGGCATTATCAAAATAACATGAGAGAGTCTCTAGAATTTTGGGTGGAAGACAGCCTGTAATGAATATATGGATAGATAAAAATGAAAGTTACATAGGATAATCAGGTGTGAATAAATTGTGATCTTTATTGTTGGAGGAAATGACCCCACAAATGAGAGCACATATACTTTGAAATACATATGTTTTTGTTTTCCCACACACTTTAATTCTTAATATGATTACATTTTCTGTTTATGAATGAATTTCATAATAAATCTTATAAAATTCGAGGTAATGAGCTATAAACCATGTCTTAACTCTCCAGTCTAATGGATTGTTGAAACTGTGGTTTATCTTGAGAGAGCCTTTTTTAAAATTATTCTCTTGGGTTTCCTCTGGAAAATTTTAAAATGTAACTCATGTCTGGTTGCCAGGGACATGAATAAATGAAACCTTGTACCCTTCTATAGATATTCAAGGTATCAATGCATATATAAGAGACAGAAAAACCTTTATTCGACTCCACAGAAAATTTTGGATTTATGCAAAAATGCAAGTAGCACATATATAACTGGTACAATTCTCCTCTCTCTAATAAGTCCTTTCTATAGCCTCCCATAGTCCTTCAGATGCAGGAAACTGCCACATGATTTGGACTCTCCTCAGAAAAGAAATAACTTGGTATGGGGAGCAGAGAACCTTTTCCCCCACCTCTACGAATTCTACTGAAAGACTTACAGAAATACCTAGTCTTTTTATACTTCTCTGAGGACTCAGACTCCTCCACCCCCAAATTTAAATGCCTTTGGGGATATAGGATTGCTAGAGAGACAACATCTTTCCTAATTAGCTATGATCTATCTAGATACCATGTGACAATATCAGAGGACCAAATCCAGGACTTGTGTTCCCTCATGTCATGGGACTCACTGATTTTTTTTATCCCTTTGAAATCTGAATTCTGATCTCATCACTCAACTGAATCTTATCTCTCTAAATTATTAATACTTTCTTAATTGTCAATTCAAAATTTCTCAGTCCTCATCCTTGACCTCTGTGCAGTACTTGTTATTGTTGATCACTGTCTTCTGAATATTCTCACTGGTTTATGCTTTCATGCAATGCTTCTCTCCTCCTACCTACCTGACTATTCCTTCTCAGTCTCCTTTTTTGAATTATTATACATGTCCTTCTCTCTTGTCTCTTAATATACTCCAAGACGTTGGCCTTTTCCCTTATTCTCTCCACACCTTTCTACCCTCGATCATGGCCTCATAATGGCTGATCCTACAGGCATCTCAATCCTCATCATACTTTGTCTTTGACTTATCCCTCTTCCTAATGTTCCCTTTTCTGCTGAGGGCATCATCATTTGATTTTTAGGTTTTTGACCTTAGAGTCATCCTTGGCTTATCATTTCCACTAATTATACCATCCCCATGCAGAAATCTGATCAGTTTGCAAGTCTTATCAATTATTCCTTCTTATTCATTCAACTCTTTTTCTTCATCTACACGGCAACTATCCTAGTTCAAGCCATAATTACTTCTTGTTTAGATTCTTGAAATGATTTCTCACTTAATTTCTGTGCTTCAAGTTTTTCCTTTCTCCAATCCATCTATAGAACAATTGCCAAAGTGATTTCCTAAAGCACTTTGATTCTTCTCCCTTAATAAAAAAACTCTAGTGGTTCAATATTGCATCGAACATAAAATAGAGAATATGTATTGACCTAGCAGTGCCACTACTAGGTCTAAAATCAAAGAAAAGGGAAAAGACCTATATGTGCCAAAATATTTATAGCAACTCTTTTTGTTGCAGCAAAGAATCAGAAACTGAGGAGATGCCCATCATTTAAAAATGGCTAAAAATTGTGGTACATGATTATGATAGAACATTATTTTGGTTAAAGAAATGATAAAGGAAATGATTTCAGAAAAAAACAACAACCTGGGAAGATATATATATATATATATATATATATATATGAAATGGCGTAATGTGAAGTGAGCAGAACCAGAAGAAAGTTGTTCATATTTCAGCAATATTGTAACAATGATCAACTATGAGAGCAATATGGTGATAACAATCAACTGTGAAAGACTTAACTGCTCTGATCAATAAAGTGTTCCATGACAATTCAAAAGAACTCATGAAGAAAAGTGTCCCATTCCAGAAAGAGAACTAATGAACTGAGTGCAAATCAAAGATTTTTTGCACACACACACACACACACACACACACGGAAAAGAACAATATATAATATATATGTAAATAAGAATATATATAGCAAGATAGATAAATAGATATTATATATTCTATATACAAATATATATTACATATAATATATGAAAATAATATGTATAAACCAAGAAAAATAAGAAATTAGAATTATAATTTTCTTATTTTTCTTCCTTTTTTAGGTAACATGGCTAATATGGAAATACATTTTACATAACTTTACATTTATAAGTATCGTATTGCTTGCCTTCTCAGTGAGTGGGAGAGGGACTGGAAGAAGACAGAGAATTTGGAAATCAAAATTTTAAAAATGTTAAAAATTATTAAATAGATAAATGTTTTTAAAAAAGCAACTGCCTAAAAGTAAAACCTATATCCCTGTCTTTAGCATTCAAAATCTACCTCTAATCTTCCTTTGTGTGTGTTAAACATTTTTTGTGCTACTACATAGTTTCTCTCCCCTGAATTCAATATATTCCCTTCTGGCTCTTAGAATCTCTGACTTCCTTGATATTTTACCTAAATTGCTAATATATAAATACATACATACATACATACATATATATATGTGTGTGTGTGTGTGTGAGTGTCTGTATGTATGCATGTATGTACATTTTGGTACATATATATGTATGTGTATATAAACTTCTCTATTCCCCATGCCAAATTACAAATAATCTAAAATTTTCTATTTACCTAATACATGATTCATATTTACTTATATTTGTAGATGTCATTTCCCTTGATAAAAAAGGAGATTAAAGCTTATTTCATTTTTGTCCATGTTTCTCCATTGTATAACCAGTGTCTGCACATTGCTGATGTTTAAAAAAAAAGCTTTCTTTTTTTGAGTGATTGATTAGATTTGCCTGAGAGCCACATGCAATATTTTTCCCTCACCAAGTGGTTGATGCTGCTCAGGATCTCCCCTTCCCTACCTGTAAAACTGAATGCCAAAACTCTGGAAGCTTGGGTTTCTAGAAAAACAATGGGTCATATAGTATAAGGTGTTGAAGTAAGGAGGAATTACATTAGAAACTTGCTTTTGTACAACTCTGGGCAAGTCACTTAATGTCTAACAGCTTCAGTTTCCTCATAGGTAAAATGAGAAATATGCAACAGATTGCCTCATGGTCCTTTCCAGCTTAAAACAAAATTTTCCATTAAACTTTGGGCCTGACATATATTTGAAACTTCCCTTTTCTCTCTAGGAGGTTGGATACCAAGCTGCACAGGAGCTATGTTCTTTTGTCCAGAAAGTTGGAATCCATGAACTCTCAACACATAGACTACATGGTTTCTCCCTCCATCACTACCTTGTAGTTGACAACATTGTATTTCTGTTGTTGCCTCTATAGAACAGGGACTAAGTACCCATTCAGTGACTTGGAATCAAGGACCATTCATTCACTGCTTTGGCAGTTCCTAAATTTTCACTGAGTGGGATAGAGAGCTGAATATTTTCATTTGGTCCCAGGAGGGCTATGAGGACATTCTGATGTCTCTCCTTGTGGACATTTTCATGAGAGACTAAAATATACTCTCAGGGTTTTTTTTTCTTTTTTTCTTTTTGCCTGTGCTCAGCATAGGGTATAAGATTAAAATGTCATGTGACCTAGAGAAAGAATCTTTAAGGGTTCGGCAGAAAGGAGGTACCTTGGTGTTAGTCAATTATTTCATGCCTTATAAATGAAGCTGGAAATTCTATCATTTTCAATTTGATATTACTGGTCATGCCCTAGCAGATATACCCAAACCATTTCAAGGTCAACAATGGGTCTGCCTACATCCTTCACAGAAATATAACAAGTCCCAAACAAAGAATGTTAAAAAATTTGATAATTCTACCATGTGTCAGGTAATTAATTTGTCCCTAGAAATATGTCACCTTCCTATAGTGTAATAAACACACAAAAACTTTAAAAGGGATGATTTTAGGTATTTTTGTACCAAATGAATGTTCATTATATAAGTGCTATGAAAAATCATGGGAAGAAGTTCATTCTGTAACCATGAGAACTAGTATTAGCCCCAAATGTCAAAAACTGCATTATATGAGGATCAGTAATAATTATATTTTGCAGTTAAGAAAATCACGTGAAAATTTAACCAATATGTGTGGTTAAAGTTAAGCACTTTAATGGATGAATAGATATGACTTTAAATAGGAAACAGATTTAAAAACATTATTATTACCCTGTGACTTTTTCTGAATGTTCTAAAGATTGATGACTTTGGAATAAGAATAAGATATTCACTTTGCGATATCTGGGAGGGGAGGATTATAACAAAACAAAAAACAATGAATATCTCAATGTTTATGTTGAATTCTGTTCATAATATTCTATTTTAATCTTACATGTTTTATGTTCAAAGAGAATTAGTGATATTATGCAAAATTAAAGCCCAACCCAGTGTTATGTAATGGTGACATTAGGTGGCACTCTTGTATGTATCCTAGAAAAATGTAGCTGAAGATACCAACACTAAGAAAATTTCATGGAGGAGGAAAAGCTGTTTTTTTAGTCATCCTTGGCACCTTAATTTAAATGGATTTAGTGCCTATAAAGTTTTGTCATCTGTCACAATAAAAAAGAGAGTCTTGGGCTGAAAAACACCCTAAAGGATATATGTGAAAAGAACACAAGAAGATAAACTTTAAAATATATCTTTCATAAAAAAGTAAAGGCTCTTTAGAACTATGAAATTAAGCTAAAGGAAAAAAAAGAATTCAAATTATAATTTCATAAAGAGTATTTCAACTGTTAAATTTCTCTTGTCTTTCAAGACCTGGCTTAGATTTCACCTCATCTGGGAAGTTGTCCCTGATCTGGGCTAGAAAGTACTTTCTTTCTTATTGAATCTCAAATAGCAGTTAGTTTAGACCTTTCTTTTGCATTTATCATATTTTAGCTTGTATCCCAGCTATTCATGAGCATTCCTTATCTCCTTAAATATTATAAATTTCATAAGGGAAGATGTTAAGAGTATTTTATCTCTGCACCTCTAGTCACAAATATAATGCCTTTCTCTCAACAGACTCCTCCTAAATGTATATTGAGTTAAATTTATCTCAATTGAATTGAAAGGCAAGTATGGTGGAAAGAAAAGAACCCTGGATTTTGAGTCAGAAAGATGGGGTTCTAATTCCACCTCTGCCATAAATGAATTGCTTTGCATTTACTCATTCTCTCTATGCCTCCATTTACTCCTCCATAAAATGAAAAGTTGAATAGTGCCATTCTGAGATCTCTTCTTTCTGTAGCATTTTTTGGTTTATTAATATGTTGCTTCATTTTGTTGGCACTTGATGATACCATTGTGAATCTCTCCCAGGGTTGACAATCCCTCTACTTATTAATATAAGGAACACATTTTTAACTTATACCCATAGGGATTTTCCTCAGAGAAGAGTTAGGGAATGCAGTAGATTGAGAACCTGGTCTGGAATCAAAAAAACCTGAGTTCATATCTGGTCTTAGATGTTTAGTAGCTATAAACTTCTATTTGCTTCAGGCTCCTTATATATAAAATGATGGTCACAATAAAACTCAGCTCCCATGGCTGTGAGGATCAAAAGATAACAATTTTAAAGTACTTAACATAATTCCTGGCACATAGTCAGTGCCATATAAATGTTAGCTATTATTATTGAAAGCTAAGGTTTAGGCAGCAAAGGTCACACAACTGGTATGAGACAAAAGGAATACCTGAATTCAGATACTGCTGATTGTTTTAAGAATTCCTGAATCATCTAAGCCTCAATTTGAGTGCTTTGGATCTGACATATTATGACATAATAGAAGTAGTACTTAGTACAACTAGAAGTAGGAACAGAAAAATAAGGAACTCTCATTTCTGAAAAATATATTTAAAATCAGATTGGGGAGACTTTGTGGTCATGTATCTAGCAATATGACCATTTGCTTTTCATTTTATATAGACTCCTTTAATTCTCATATTCCCCCCAATAGGAATCAAGTGCCAGATATTAAATAATGACTGTTAAAAGAAGAAAGGACTCCACTGAGGTGTACATCTCTCTCATCTATCCATCCATCCATCCATCCATCCATCTCTCTCTCTATCTCTCTCTCTCTGTCTCTCTGTCTCTGTCTCTGTCTCTGTCTCTCTGTCTCTCTGTCTCTCTCTCTCTCTCTCTCTCTCTGTCTCTCTCTCTCTCTCTCTCTCTCTCTAATTTACAGGATAATTCTAATCCTTAATATTTTCGCTCAGATCCTCTCCTATACCAGCTTTCAAATTCCTAGCAGAGACACAAATTGACTTTTACCTGGAGTACACCTTAGGATTGTACTGCTACAGAAAATTTCCTGTCACACTCTACTGCCTGTGTGTCCTCTACCACTCAAAGAACACTAGGTGCTAATTCTGCTCAAGGAAATGGGAAGGAAGGCAAGAGTCATGTGCTACCTTCAAATTGGTGCTTTAGGGAGTTATTAACCTTTCACGCTGTAGAGGCTACACTAGCACATTTCTGCCTGCTATATATTCCTAATCCTTCAAAAAGTGGTAAACAATCATCTGTCCCAGCCCTGAGGAGAAAAAGAAGAGAACCACAGAATGCACTAAAATTAGTGGTGAGGATGAGTGGCTGTGGTAGATATAAAGGAAAGGGGAAAAGACCTACCTAGGACTAGTGTGCCCCATCTACCACTCTCCTCAAAAGGTACTTAAGGCAGTGTCCCCAGCCAGTGAATCAAACTCCCCCAATGAATGGAGATTCAATTAATTTTACAATCCATGTTCAAGAGTATATTTAGAAACAAAGAGAGTCAAAAAGTTAGTGATTAATATAAGAAGCTGAAATGTCAAATATTTCAAGAGAAAACTAACAGTAAAGTACTTGGATATGAATGGATAAATCAATACAGAGAATCTTAAAAGTACTGTAACTCAGGGTGGCTAGGTGGCACAGTGTATAGAGCACCGGCCCTGGAGTTAGGAGTACCTGAGTTCAAATCCGGCCTCAGACACTTAACACAAAAAACTAGCCGTGTGACCTTGGGCAAGTCACTTAACCCCAACTTCCCTCCAGAAAAGCAAAAAAAAATACTGTAACTCTAAGAAACTTACGATCTTATCTTAACACCTACACAAATACACATGCATATAAACATACATACATATATCTGTGTGTATGTGGAGGGAGTGCAAAAGATACCAAGCCAATGCCACATAAAATGGGATATCATGGGGAATCTGAGAAAAGTATGGAACAACTAGAAACACCACAAAGGGACTTCTCGGGGCGGAGCAAAGATGGCAGTGTAGAAGCAGCAAGCTCCCACAGCTCCCACACAGCCACCCTAAATACCCATAAAATATGACTCTGGACAAATTTGAAGACTCTCAAACTCACAAAAATACAGAAAACACATCTCTTGCAGAAGGCACCTCAGCAGCAGGGGATCCTTGCGGCAGCCTGAAATCAAACCGCGGCCAGGCCCCAGGGCAATCAGGAGGAGCCAAGCCGCAACACAGCCAGTCTATAAGAGAGAAGATGTACAGCCTCCAGAAACTCCACTTCTACCAGAGTGTGAAAAATAGGGATTATAGAAAGGTAGCTCTGGCAGGAGGGGCTCATCACGCAGAACTGCAGACCCCAAGCTGAGACCAGCCCAGCCTGAAACCGCCATGTGGCCAGGTTCTAGGACAGTGGAGAGGAGCCGAGCCTCCCAAGCCACAGCATGAGTCTACTTCTGAGAAGATCTAAGGCAACTGAAGGGATATTCACACCTACTAAGCCAGGATTAGAGGTCAGTGAAAGTGAGTGAAGCTTTCAAGCTAAATTTGGGGTAGAAAAATCAGTTCAGCCAATCTACCAATCAACACCCAGGGCAAGGAAGCAGTGGGGGAAGGGCAGGAACTGCTTCAGAGCCCCTGGCCTGTGGATCACGCAGAGGGGCTAAGTCAATTGATCAGGGCCAAGCACTCTTGCGTTGAGCGGCCTGGATCCAGATTGTGATCTTGGGTAGTGGTGCACTTTCAGCAAGCTAAAGGTGAGGGGGGCAGCAACACCCCCCGAATAGCTCTGGCAGCTGGGAAAACCCCAGCAATTTGGAACAGAGGTTTTCCCTCCTGAAGCAGAGTTTCACAAAGCTAAAAAACCAACCAATTAATTGACTGGTCAACATGAGAAAAGGAAGCAAAATAAGAACAGCAATAAAAATCTAGAATCTTTTTTTTTGTGGACAAAAAGGATCAAAGCATGGAACACGAGGAAGACAACACAGTCAGAACTCCCACACCAAATGCTTCCAAGACACTTGAAGAATTCCTAGAAGTTACGGATAATCTGAAAAAGGACTTTGAAAACAAATAAGAGAAGTGGAGGAAAAACTGGGAAGAGAAATGAGAATGATGCAAGAAAATCATGAAAAGAGAGTCAACAACCTGACTGAAGAAAACAACACTTTAAAAAGTGACTAACTCAAATGGCAAAAGAGGCCCAGAAAGCCAATGAGGAGAAGAATGCCTTAAAAAGTCAAATATGCCAGATGGAAAAAGAATCTCAAAAGCATTATGAAGAGAATAATTCCTTCAGAACTAGAGTGGAGCAAGTGGAAGCTAATGACTTCATGAGAAAACAA
>JAQQSW010001223.1:0-20642 GCA_028646575.1 Pseudocheirus occidentalis
CCTCTGTCTGGCTTTCATTCCTCCTCTCCAGACTCTAACCCTAACCCTCTATTGGTACCTACACAGACAAGGCTGCTGGTGGCAGTGACTGCTTGCTATTAGAAGGACTCATGTGGAATAAACACAGTGTGAAGACTCACACCACACCCCTCTGGGATCCCATCTTCCTCTTTATGTTCCTCTTACATGGTAAGAAACTAGCCAGGCCTGGGGCACATTGGAGTTGTAAGAGGTCTACCATCAATTCTGATATTTAAATGATGATCTGCAGGCAGAAGAATTCATTCCTGTAAGAAGATTCACAGACAACAAGGGCAGACAGGCTAAGGTAAACCAATTCCAGTGGTCACTGGGCCAGCAGTAATGCTGGCCCTCTGTCTGCCTGTGCTCTCCCTGCTAGCTGGTATCCTGCCAGTTGTGAGCTGTGGAACCTAATAAATGTTTGCACCACAAGAATGTGAATCAATGAGAAAATATCCATGCTATCATCAATACATCGCTCCAAAACATCAGCTATGGACCAAAAGATTATTTGAGGGGTCTGAAGATGACTTCATCCTTTCTTTGGCTCCCAGATCTGCCCAGATGCCCTCAATTGAAGTGTTATTCTGTTCCCCGAACCCCATCCTGTTGGACCTTTGGTCAGCAGGTCTTTCCGGAGTTTCCAAACACAACTTATCTGGGACCCAGTTGGTGAACATGCTGTGGCTCCCTCAGAGGGTGGGTGGGAGCCTGAGTTCACCTGTAATTGAGGAGCATGCGGGAAGCACTTCCTCATCTTCGACATGGATTTGGGGGGGGGGGGGCTCTGACCCTCAGTGATTTCAGTCAGCCCTTGCCCTCTGATTTCCTGTTTCATTTTTTGTTCCCAGCCAGAGCAAAAACTTTTAATTCCTTTAATTTAAACTTAATTTAATATTTGGGCCAGAGTTTCCTTGATAGAGATCTCCAGAAAGCTCAATAATTCTGAGAAGACATTACCTCGTGCAAGATGGCAAAAAGGAAAACAAATTCTGTGTCATGATTCATGGGCTCAGATTCATGCAAATGGAACATCTGTTATTGCCAGCCATTAGGGGCAGGGCAAGTCTTGTTTACTGAGAAAACAGGCCCAAAGAGTGAAGATTGATTAGCCCAGTTATGAAGGCAGCTTTGATTATTTATGGGAGCGCAGCCGTGGAATTGGCTTATCCATCTTTCTTGGCCCTAAAGTGCCAAGCACACTTGCTCGAGGCACAGTAAAGAGAGCTCAGGGACCTCAGGCATCAATCCATCCTGGGTGGCTTGGGAGAAGAGCAAAGGCATCATCTGTTAACCAGAAGGCATAAAATGTTCTCCCTGCAATGAAAGACAGGGGTTCTGGAGCTGGAAGGCACCTGGTTCAAACTGTTCCAGAATAGATGAAGGTCCTGAGGCCTGAGAGGCTAAAGTTATACCCAAGGTGGCAAGAATGGGATTGAAACAAAGCCCCCTACCCAGTGCCCTACCGGGATGGGGACAAGTTACCCATCTTCACGTGTTCGGTGTCCTCTCTTGTGGCGGACAAATCAGGGTTTTCCTCTTTGTCCCCAGAGAGCAGAACAAAGGTCATGGAGGAAGTTGTAAGAGGTGAAGTGGGGCGGGGAGGAGGTCCCATCATAGAGAGTCTTAGAGCAAAGGCTGGAGAGGCCAGGTCAGGCATGTGGCAATTGGATAAATTAGTGTGAGAGGAACACACAGCATGAGGTCCTGAGAATGAGTCCTAGAAAAGATCCCTAAGCCATCAAGGATACCCCTAGAGCCCAGGCCACAGGGAGAAAGTCTTTGCCAGTGTCTCTCCCAGACTTGACATATGGGAGTGAGGATGAGAGGGGGTCCCTTGGGCCCTGGCTGCACCCGAGTGTGACAGGTCTCATCAGCTGCTCCTGCCTCCAGGTCAGCTGTTGCTTCTCTAGAGGCCTTTTCCTCTGAGAGGCTTTTCCAGGTGCTGAGGGGTCACCTGCAGCAGTCCTGGGGGGGGCAGGGATGATGATTTTCATTGTGCACACTCCTTGACTGGTCACTGAGAGAGGGAAGGGATGAGGAAGCAAGATGGAAGGAGGGAGTTGGGAGGAAGGAAGGTGGGGGAGCTATCACCTCATTTCTGCCAGGGATCTTACAGGTAAATGATTGGCTTTCCTCGAAGAAGGGGGCTATGTCTGACATGGAACACTCAGAACAAGGGAAACTTGCCAGCACAATTAGTAATCAATTCTCACTCCCCAGGTGGGTGGTGATTAACTGACAAGCTGGGGACAGATCCTTGGCTCCTGAGCCCCAGAAGGTGCCCTTAGGGGCAGGCGTGCTGGTCAAGGGCCCCAGCTCTCTGTTCTCTCCATCACTGGGATCCTGTCTGGAGCAGCAGGGACAAGTCCCGGAGCCTCGGATGCAAAGGCCCTTCTGCTGAGATCCTCAAGGGCCCCAGCTCTCTGTTCTCTCCATCACTGGGATCCTGTCTGGAGCAGCAGGGACAAGTCCCGGAGCCTCGGATGCAAAGGCCCTTCTGCTGAGATCCTCAGTGAAGGCTGAGGCCACCTATCAGAAAACTGACCTCTGCTCTCTGCCAAGCCTGCCAAGCTTGAGATTGTGGCTGAGGCCTGGACACAGGAGCTGGCAGGGGATGGGAGCAGTCTGGCCAGCAGAGTGGCTCCCTTCTCCCCTCCCTCCCCCAGGGGGCTATGCCTCAGTACTTGTCAGGTCACAGGATTCATGGGAAACTCACTCCTAGCCTGCCCCAGGATCTCAGTCAGCACAAACTCTGCTTTCATGGGAGAAGCCGAGCCAGCATGCCTTGGAAAGGGGACGAGGATGGCAGCCAGGAGGTGCCAGGCTCAGCCGCTGCTGGGCAGGAGTTGGCAGGACCAGGGCCACGGTCCCAACCAGAGGCCCACTGTCCCTCTGGACTTTGGACCTGAGCCGCCTCTACTTGTAGTCTGGCCAATGCTTGTCTGCCACAGGTCTCCCCCACTAGGGATGGTTTCAGCAGCTCCATTGCCCCTAATTTCCTACCTGTCAGACCCAGTTTCACATCCACGGTGGGACTGATGGTCCTGGATGCTGGCAGCCCCAATCTTCCAGCTGCAGATGTTCAAAGTGCCCAGCTTCAGCGTCAGCTAGGTCAGTCACCAGCTGCGTGTACCAGGAAGACATTGGACCCAGGTGGCTGCAATGGCCCTGTGCCTGCTGGGCACAGCTGGCCAGAGATGGCCAGAGATGCGAAATCATAGACAGGGCCATGGGGATGGTGCTGAGCTCAGAACATGTGTGATCACTGCCAGCTGGAGCTTTCCTGGCAGCCACAAAAGGACCTGGGCTGCCTCACCAGGTAGTGACCACCTTATGGCTGGATGTATTCAAGGGGGCGACTATCCATTGAAACAGCAAAGGTTGGGCAAGCTGCCCCTGGAGGTCTTCCCTTCCTCTGAGATCCCCACTCCCTTTGAGTGGTACTGGCTTGTTATAGGCCCCTCACTGCCGCAGCCAGTGGGACAGACTGCCATCTTGGATGTGGCTGAGCCCATGAGGCAAGCCAGAGGTATTAACTTCTCCGATGACTCCCCTCCCTCCTCAGTCTCCCTAGTTATCCTTTTGGAGTTGCTCTCCCTCTCCATGGGGCCTTTCTGGGCAGTAGGGGGGATACCTGTTATCCCAGTGGCCTCAGGGATACAGCTGCCAAACCAAGCCCTGGGGCTTGGAAGCTCTCCAGATCTCATTTCATCTGCTGTGGGGGTGCCCTCGGTGCTCTCGGTGCTGTCACAGACAGGCCTTATTCCTCCCCCTGGCTGGGGTGGGGAGGTGCTGATCAGGCCTCCTGTGTCTAGGATGGACTCAAAGACTGTCTGTCCTCCAGTGCCCAGGGCAGGATAAGAAGCCCTGGGAGAGGAGAGACCCCTGAGGGGCAGAGTGCCCAGCCCTGCCCAGGTCCCACTGGCCCCACCTCGCTAGGGTGCTGCCACTTCATCAGAGCCTATTCTGCCTGGGAATGATTAGTGGCATCCACATTTCATAATAGGAAGTTCTGATTGAAGACCTGAAATGTTATCTCCTGACGGGCTCTGAGGAACCACTAATCAAGCTGTCTTTCAAAGCCTGAACCTGCCACAAATGTTGTAGCCAGGAAACAAATGGGAATGATTACAGATTCCAGACAAAACCCACACTGTAATTACCCTCAATCTCCTCATAAATGTTGTTCTAATAGCAGAGATCTTCAAAATTGTTAGAAAATATGAGTTGATGGGAACATGAGCACTTTAATCAGAGAAATGAGAAGTGGGAGAAGCCCCCGGGTCACCCGCCTGTGACCAGAGCAGAGGGGGCGCCCCAGGGCAGCTGAGCAGTGCGCCCTCTCCTGCCCCTCGGGAGATCACCCCACAGCCCATTCCTGTGGGCAGAACGCAGGGTTGCCCATCCTGCCAGCACCCCTGGGTGGCTGAACAGCATGCCCTCTTGCGCTCCTCGGGAGATCACCCCACAACCTGTTAGTGACAGAGGAAATGGGAATTCGGCTCAACTGACTCCCAGTGCTTTCATTTAATCATGAGGGTGTGCCCCAAAGACCTGGGCCGTGTTTTCTGAAGCTGCCCGGTGGACAGACATCCTCTGGCTGCTGGTGGCTGTCCTCACTTCCCTTGTCCACCCATCCTCCTGGGTCTCCCTGGCCTTGTCCTGGAGAGGGCTATGGGGAGATCAAGGATGCTTCAGGGGCACCAGGGGAGCTTACATCCCACCCGCCTCGCTCAGTCACAGGATTGAAGAGTGCTGACTGCTCTCGCACCCTGCTCAGCCTCCCAGGAGCCTGGCAGGACCTTTCCCTCCTCCTTCCCTGGAGGTTTCCCAGCAGCGTCCACTCTGGCCCTGTGCTCTCAGAACCCCACCCATGCTGGGCCGCCCTGTCCCCAATTACACATGACCCCTTACGCTCCAGATTCCTCCCCTGCCCCTCCCCTACAGGTCAGCTGGTGGTACAGTGGACAGAGCACTGAGCTTGGAGTCAGAAAGATCTGAGTTCAAGTCTAGACTCAGACGCAAAGAGCTGTATGAGCCACAGACA
This sequence comes from Pseudocheirus occidentalis, assembly GCA_028646575.1. Lineage (NCBI taxonomy): Eukaryota > Metazoa > Chordata > Mammalia > Diprotodontia > Pseudocheiridae > Pseudocheirus > Pseudocheirus occidentalis. The sequence goes on from JAQQSW010001223.1 coordinate 5,072, forward strand.
ACATTTGCCTGGATTTCAGTGAGATGTCATATGAAGATCTCACACCTTTGTTAGGAGAAGATGGAGATGGGTGGGCTAGATGATGAGAGGAGGCATCGGTAGCCCCACGTTGGCTGAGAGGGAGATCCCTAAGAAAGGCCCAGAGACCTCTTCTTGTTAGATGACAGAAGACCAAAAGAGGTAGCAGCCAAGAGGCCAGAGAACAGACATTGATGCCGACACTGGGAAGCTGGGGCCCCATCTGACAAAATGAGAGTGAAGTAGGAGGGCCAAATGCCCCCAGCATGCCTGTGGTGTGGCACCTCTGAGGTGCTACCCAAGGCCACCAGAGCAGGGGGGCCTCAAAGAGAGGATGGAGACAAGGGTCACACAGCCAGTATTGTGACCTGAAGCCCTGGAGGGACTGATGGGGTCACAAAGAAGTGGGAGAAGCAGCTTGTAGCACAGAGAGGGGCCAGGATCTGGAAATGAACATTTGTGTGTCCCATTGTACAGATGCCGAGGGAGTAAAAGTTTAGCCTTGTCCAATGTTACCCAGAGAGGAAGGGTCAGAGGCAGGACCTGAACCTGCATTTGCTGACCCCAGAGCCAGGGATCATTCCCCTGCACCCCACCTTGCACTCACTTAGAATTCAATAACTGTGAATATTTGGGTGGGGTTTCTCAGTGAAAAAAAAGTCTGTCCTTTGCTGCCTTGCTTTCCCCAAGAATCTCATGGCGCAGATAGTGATGACCTCAGCATCCTTCGCCACCCCCTTTCAGAGCAGACTCAGCGCAGAGCTCTGGACTGCAGGGAAGGGCTGAGGGGGCCATCCTGGGCTCAACCCAGGGCTCACCTCTTGTCCACTATTCTCCTGGAAATGTAGCCCAGGGACAGCCTCTTCCCAGAACCACAATGTTCCCTCTGGCTGCTGCTCCTGTGTTCCCAGAATAGCAAGGTCATTTCCCAGTGATATCATGAATGCGTAAGACCACTCCCACTACTCTGCTCCCAACCTGGCCACAGGCCGGCTGTACAGCACAGAGGCTCAAGGCTGGGGGGTCTCAGAGGCTGCTGCTCCAGCCCCTCCAAGGGTCTCCTTACAAGGACTGGGGAATCTTCTCCTAGCTCCACCTCCATCGGGCTATCTTTCCAGTGTGCCCTGTGGTCCCTTCACAGATGAGCAAAGGCACTCAGAGAAACTGACTCTCTTAACATCCTCTACCAGTGAGGGCCAGAGCAAGAACTCAGGCCCATGCCTTCTGACTACAGCTTTCTGTGCCCCAAACTCCCAGTGCCCAGCACCACATCACAGAGCCTACAGTGACATTTTTTAGCCGACTTCCTGTGGTCCCCATTGTTCTATGGAGGTAGCTGTCTGTCCCATGTAGCTTTGCCTAATGTTGTGGCCCAAGACGAGATGGGCATTTCTCTGTTTGGGTTTGACAGTCCTTTCCCTAGGCCCCTAGGGTCTCCCCTTGGAATTCTGCTCCCTCCTAAGCAAGCCTGCCTGCTGGCCTAGGGGTCCACACCTTGGGAGTGGGCTTCATTCTGGCTCTCTTCATCTTCATCGGGCCTTTCTGACTGGGCTTCTCTGAGAGTCTTGTGAAGCTCCTTTGATAAAGGCTGCCTTCCCAGGTCCCCCAAATCCAAGTCCCTTCCTTGGGAAGCAGTAACTCCAGTTTTTCACCCTTGGTAGTATTTTAGTTTTTCCAATTACGTGTTAAGATAGTTTTCAACATTCACTTTTATAAGATTTTGAGTTCCAGATTTTCTTCTCCTTCCCTCCCTTCCCCCCTCCCCAAGACTGCAAGCAATCTAATATAGGTTATACATGTACAGTCATGCTAAACATATTTCCACATTAGTCATGTTTTGAAAGAAGAATGTTGTGAAAGAAAGGCAAAAGGGGAAAACCACGAGAAAGAAAAAAGAAAAAAGAGAGACAAAACAGTCTGCTTCCATCCACCATCAGTCTTCATGGTACTTTCTGTGGATGTGGACAGCAGTTTCCCTCTTGAGGCTTTCACAACTGTCTTAGATCCTTGTACTGCTGAGAAGAGCTGAGTCACTCACAGCTGATCATTGTTACAATGTTGCTGTTGCTGTATACAATGTCTCCTGGTTCTGCTCCCTTCACTCTGCATCTGTTCATGTAAATCTTCCCATGTTTTTCTGAAGTCCTCCTGTTCACCATTTCTTATAAAACAATAGTATTCCATCACACACATATACCGCAGTTTGTCCAGCCATTCCCTAATTGGTGGACATCTCCTCAGTTTCTGATTTTTTGCCACCTCAAAAAGAACGGCCATATATATTTTTGTACACTTGAGTCTTTTTCCCCTTTTTAGGATCTCTTTGGGATACAGTCCTAGAAGTGTATTGCTGGGTCAAGAGGGTATGTACATTTTTATAGCCCTTTGGACATAGTTCTCAATTGCGCTCCAAAATGGTTGGATCAGTTCACAACTCCACCAACAGCACATTAGTGTTCCAGTCTTCCCGCATTTTCTCCAACATTTGTCCTTTTCTTTTTTTGTCATATTAGACTTATATTCTTATAAATGACTCAGTTCTCTATATTTTAGAAACAAAGCCTTTATCAGAGATGCTGGTTGTAAAAATTGTTTCCCAGCTTTCTGGGGAAGCAGTCATTTCAAAGGCAAAACAAACTCATCACAAGTATTAGACATTGCATTGGTGCCTTTGGAGCAGAAAGTGTTTCTTTGAAACACAAATGAACAATAGAGAATCATACATAGATATAATGAAGACATACACACATGTGATGAACATAGGGAATCACCACTCACCTAAGGATGGGCCCATATAAGCCCAAAGGATTATAAATTTTAGTCACTGAAACCTTTCGAGGTATCTTGGGGTTTATGGGCTAGATTTCTTTCTTAAGGACCATGCCTTAAACCCAAATCACTCTAGCTTCCTTTGGCCAACAATAGGGCCCCGCCCAGGCCTTATTGGGTCATAGTTTGGGCTCTGAAGTCTCAGAGTGAGTGTAAATAGCAATAGTTTCTATTTTGGCCAGAAACCCTGAGAGTTTTCCCCTTCCCTTGGACTTTTGGCCTCACTTCTTAGCCAGCCTTAATCACTAAATGGGTGTTGCCTCAGTCAAACAGAGACGTGGGAAAGGCCCATGTCATCACCCGTCATCCTGATCTATGGCTTACCCCTGAACTCAGCTGGCTCCAGCAGAGAGAGTGAGACTAGTGGCTTTGCACAGCCCTCCTCCATTTAAATCCAACTCACTTACAAGTTGAGAAATCCTCTTTTCCATGTCATGGTCCTCTTTGAGAAAGCGGGACAAACAGCAACAACGAGTAAGAAATCAGTGTAAGATAGAAGGATTCACTAGATTCCCCAGTGTTTCAGTCCATCTCATTTGGCTTATGGACATCAGGGACCATACAATGTGTGCAGGGAGCGAAGGCATGAGCCTGTGTTGGAGGAAGATGGAAGGGCTGGCAGCAGGCAGGCATCTGGAGAAGACTGGTGTCAGAGGGAGGGCTCCCACCCTGAAATCTCCTTTCCTTTCCTGTCTAGGGGCTTTGATCTTACTTCTCTGTGGACTCCCTGCCTTCCCCAACTAGAATGGAAGACCCCTGAAGGCAGGCACTGTTTGGGAGTTTGACCCCCACCCTAGTCCAGCATCAGGCTCATGGACAGTGTGCAAGAAATTTTTTAAACATTTTAGAGTGAAAGGGAACTAAGGATGAAAAAAAAAAAGCCTCTCCAATGCTGAGACCCCGACTGTGGGGTTTTCCAGCATCAGTGAGGAGGCATTTGCTGCTACTGGGTCTGAAAAACTTCATCAAAATACTTATTCAAGAATTTCCAGTGTTGGGCCCTCGGGAGAAAAGGAGCAATTTACATCTGACTGAAATCTGAGCCCCATAGAATCTTTCAGATGGATATCAAGCTTCCCAGGGTAGCAATTTAAATCAAAGTTTTAAATTATTTTGGTAATATTGAGGTTATGCCAAATGAGTCTGTTTCTCTGTTGCTCTTATAGGATGAAAAGAATCTGATGAGGTTGAGATGACTGCCATGAGGAGGAGGCAGAGGCTGTGAGCATGGGAGGGATCCCCAGGGGTGACCTGGGAGAAACCCCAGGAGGAACACAGAGGTGTGAGGGGGAACACAGAAGGTCCAGGTGCTTGCCTGCTGCCAGCCCTTCCATCTTCCTCCAACGCAGGCCCAGGCCTTCTGCCATGTCTGCTCCCTGCACACGTTCTATGGCCCCGGATGTCCATAAACCAAATGAGATGGACCGAAACACGGGGGAATCTAGTGAGGTCTTCTATCTCACGCTGATCTCCTACTCGTTGTTGTTGCTGTTTGTCCTGCTTTCTCAAAGAGGACCATGACACCCCGAGGGAGGGGTGGCCTGTGCTCTTGGAGGGCCACATCGGGGTCCACAGAGTGACTGAGGAAGGACAAGTCTGGATCCCACTTGGTTGCTGGGCTCTGGTCTATCCAAGGCACTGCCTTGGACTGTTGCAGATACTCTCAGTCCTCACTGTGACCTTGCTTTGTGTGGGCCTCCTGTCTCCCACCTCCCCAACCCCTGGATGAGGTCTGATTTAGAACCAACCGTGGGAGTATGAATTCATACCCAGCCCTCTGGATCTTGCAGACCTTTGGGAGCCCCTGGGACGGGTTTAGGACCAGTACTCTTACATGCTATGAGTACAGACTGGAAGTGCCAGGTGGGGGATGGGGGTTGGGATGTGACAGAAACAGAGAGCCTGTCATTAGAATGACTAGAATGGCTAGCCCTCCAAAACCAGTCTACCTGGTCTACCTTGACCACCAGTCTGGGTTTGTAGTTTTCCTGACATCTTCTCAAATTTCCTAACTTATATGTTATGGAACTGTAGTCTATTTGAGCTCTGGGCTATTTCCCAGAGCTCTGTTCTCATGGACAGGCTAGGGCCCCAGAGCCCAGCTGCTGTGCACCCTCAGGACTCCAGGGCAGCTTTTCTGACGCTAGAGTGCACGGGCCCCCACCAGACTTCCACCCATGATTACCAGTTCATATCACTTAACCAGACTCAATCAGCTTTTACCTCATGCGCTACCATGAGAAACACGGTACAAAATGTCCAGACCAATCTGTTACAAAGATGAGCATGAGTCCAGGAGCCCGCAGAGGCTGGAGCTTATGAACCAAGGGGACAAATCCCCTTTGTTCCTTTTCAAGGGACCCTAGAAGAGTTTGCTTTAGGTCTGCTCCTTGGAGAATCGTGAATCTGCATCTCTGTTATTGTTGCCAGATTGTTCTTGGTTCTAGATGAAGACGCTTCCAGCAGCAGCTGCTGCCCTACTGAGGGTGCCAATGCAAAGTCCAAAGGCTCTGAAGTCCGGAGAGTTTCCTTTTGACCGCAGTCAGGGGCGGGTGTGGGGAGAACCGAAGGGTTGCCCTCCACTCCCTCCCAGAGCCCAGCTAAGGTGAGCCACCCTTTTCAGGGCTTGACCAGGATTGCCCTCTCCTGGCTCATTGCCTGCAAAATCTCCTGGGTTTTGAAATGGCTCCTGGTTTTATGCAAACCCTGCTCCCCTCCCCCTCCATACCCCAGGTATGACCCAATCCTCCCGTCAGAACAGAATGCCTGTCAGTGTTTCTCCAATTCCTCCAATGGTTTTCTGGACTTTTTGCACTTAAAGTGTTTGTTGGAGTCAGCAATTGATTAGGATGTATTTTCACCTACTTTACTTCAGGTGGGGTTCACCTTCTGTAGCTCCCTGGAGATCAGGCAGGAACCCAGGAACCCCACTCATAGGCTTGTGACTAAACTGGTCACTTGGTTAAGCTGGGGTCACAGATTTGCTCCCTCTCTGGAGTGGCTGGTGCATGCCATGGCCCCTCTCCTCTGTGGGGCAGACTGCCTTGGGAGCTCAGGCCAGCCAGATCACCAATGGGGAGGCTGCCTGTACAGGGACCAGGAAAAGAAACTGCTGTTATCTCTGCTCACAGCTCCTGTCTTCAGCTGAGAAGGGCCATCCCGCTATTCCATGCTCCTCTTCCCCCAAGATGTCTGGTCCAGGGTCCCAGCTTTCCCCGCCACTCTCTATCCAAACCAATAACCCCAACCCTAACTACATGCCCGCCTCCCCCACAAGTCTCATACGTCTCTCCCTGACTGATGCCTCTTCTTCACTTGAGTGTCTTCATTACTTTCTGACACTAACAGTCTTATGATTGAATGCTTTAATTTATTCACACTGCATTCTCCTCTGTATCTCATGCATTTCTATAACATATACCTAGCGCTTCCCTCGGTTATTTCATACCCTAAATTTACTGGAGACACAAGCGAGGGAGAAGATGGTCTATGGTTCCATAGGGGATTCATTTTATTTGTTTGCAGATGCTGGTGGCCTGCATGTCGCATGCTGGAGCCACAGACTCTAAGCTCCCATGAGCCTGTGATTAGGAAAGGTCCCTGCCCCACCCCCAAGTGGAAGGAAGGCTCCTTGTGCCATTATCAGACCAGGAGGGGCTCAGGGCTGGCATGGTCACGCTCCTTTAAAGTCAGATTCAGAGCCAGGAGACCTTTGTAAATGGTCACAGAGCCCAACCTCAACCAACCCAAACTTGTTTTCCACTTTCTGGGAAAGGAAAGGGGCTTTAGATCATGCTTTTATAAAACCCCCTGACTTCTGTGTCAGAATAGGGATTCTGATAAATGCTTTTGCCATGGTTACTCTGACCTGTGGCAGGGCCGCCAGAATGGACTCCTGATTGGGGACAGGAGTTCTGAGTCTCCCACAATAGCCCCGCCCCATCATGTTGTCTTCATAATGGGGAGCTGGTCACTTTTTACTTGTCCTTTCCTGGTTAACCTGCAGCTAGTCAGGGTCTGCTTTGTCTCCCTTTTCTGTCTCCCAGTCCCTGGCCAAGCCACTGGCAATGAAAAATCATGTTAATTGGTGGCCAAATGAGGTGAGGGAGGGGGTGAGGCAGGGCTACCAACCAAATGGATTCCTGTGCCAAACATGGAAAGCTTCAGAGACTCAGCCTCTCTATTCTCCCTGTGGCCACTGAGGCGACTGGTTATCTTAGAAGACCTAGGGAAACACAACACTGTTAAAGGGCGCTCATTGGCCCTGAGTTCAAATTCTCCTGTGATGCCTTCTTCTTGCGTGTCCTTGGGCAAGAAGCTTGACTTCCTCCAATGTACACCAGAGGGGTCACACTAGGCAAGATGAACTACATCGATGCTTCTGTGATCTGGAAGGATCGGCAGCCACCCACAGGGAGCCGGGGAGTCATGGGTGGGTGCAGTTGCCCGAAATATGTTCCCAACAATAGAGTGTAAGGTCCAGGAGGTCCAGGTACCATTGGACACTCTGAGCAGAAAAGGAGGGAGGTGCTAATGCTCTTCCCACAGTCTCTCATTCCAAATTAATCAACCAAACCACAAACATTTGTGAGTACCTACTATGTGCCAGATTCTGGGTTAAGGGTGGACCCTAGAAGCCCTGTGATCCTTTCCTTGCTGTGATCAGTCATTGGTCCAGCATGAGCCAGCACTTGGGAAGAGGAGACAAAGAAGGATGGTCAGCAGCCCGAGCCAATGCAAGGCACATTCATCAAGAGTCTACTGTGTGCCGGGAGCTATGCTGTGTAAGGGCTGGGGACATGAGGAATAAAAAGGCAGTCCCTGCCTTCAGGGAGCTTACAGTCTAAAAGGGAGATGGTGCGCACAAGGAAGGGAGGGGGAAGTGGGGCACAGGAGGGTGGGGATACATGTCAGGTGCAGGGGCATCTTGGAAAACCACAGGCAGGGCAGCTAGAGACAGCAGGGAGCCCTAGAGCCATGTGTTTGTTGGAAGGAGGCTGGGGCTTTGCCCTCCAGCCTCCAACCAGAGGCCAAAGGAGGCTGAGGGAGCGGATGTGAGTCACCATGGTGAGATTAGAGGTGATGAGGGGCAGCTTGCTCCTGGAGTGAGGCCAGGCTGGGCAACAGACACAGGGGAGGGGACCAGGTTCTGTGAATCCTCAGCTGGGGGAGGGGCAGACCCACCAAATTGGACACTCATCTCCCCAAGCTCAGCGAATTCTCTCTTGTCTAATGAGCCTTTGGAGGTGAAGAATAGGTAGCACTTCCTCCCCAAGTCAAGTCTGTCTTGCCAGCTCCTCTGGTAAAGAATTTTAGTGAGCTGGGGCACGGGCTGATGGGGCCAGATGACCTGCTCCTTTGTCAGCTAAGATCACTCAAATACTGTTTCAGAGTCTGTGCTGCTAACCCCCATTCCACCTTGTAAAGTTGCCCCTCAATCCTTTGAGCCACCAGGACACACTCCTGATGTGGGGAGTGGAGGGACACTTACTCCCTCTGCAAACATCTAAAAGGTGCCAGCCCTGAAATAGGACAAAGGGACCCAGCCCCTAGGTGGTCTTCACTGACTCTGACCTCAGACTATCACTACACAAGACTTGCCCTGCAGACTAGATTCAGAAGCAAGCCATGATGCCAACAGGGCTTTAATTAATCTATTCATAAAAGTCCCCAAAGAGACTCCTGTGCAAGGTGTGAGTTAAGGAATTAATCATTCTGACAGCAAATTTAGTTCAGATGAAAAATATTTGCTTTCCTGACCGCACTGATTAATCATATCAAATAATTACAGGATTAAAATAATAATTTGTCAAAAAGCAGGCTATAGCCTTCCTGCAGAAGTAATCCATTGCTTCTGATTAAATCACCCACGAATCCAACTTATTTTTACTGAGGTGAGAACCCACATTTTGTGGCTTACGTTTCTATCTCAGTAACTTAGCTGAGATTGTCCTTTAGTTGGGGGGGGTGCTGGGCTTTGTGGGGCCTTCTCTAAAGTAGACTGGATTAATCCAGTCCCAATGCTTAAAGATGTATACCATGAACTTGAACCTTGTTAAGTGTTTATCCTGGACTACAACATGGAAACCCATTTCTGTTGAGGGGAAATGAGACTCAGGAAGAAACCAAAGGCCACCTAAATTAATGAAAAAGTAGCTTAATTTTATTGGCTGGGGGTGGGAGTGGCTTATCCCTATGTAGAACAGCCTGGGTCCCTTTGGGTGCGGTTGTGTTGGTGAGGGTTACTGGCTCCATCTGAGGCTGAGGGCTGGGCTAGGGAAGATCTGGTGCTGGAGCATCTTGGGGAGAGAAGACCTTGGGCTCTGTAGACTCTTCATGGGATGTTGGAGAGAAGAGTTGCAGACAAGGAGGGGAAGCCGGCTCTTCCACATTCCCTGATCTTTAGCTAGCTCCCTAAAGACTGTAGAGACTTTCACAAAATCAGTTTCTTGGTAGGAGCTGAGATCCCATCTCATCTCTACCTAAAGAACTCTTTCATATGTGTGTTCTTTGACATTGTCTGGTCTGTATCATTTCTCCAATTTCTATTTTCTGACTGGCTTAAATAAGTGGGTTTTCTCAATATTTGGGAGGGGTGTGGGTGTGGGTGTAAGTAGCTTTTAGTAGGAAGGGGCTAAGTTCCAGATGTAAACTGGGAGCTGCCCTCCCCACTAAGAGTGCACAGAGAAGAAGCTTTCTTTCTAAACCCCTAAATACCATATCCCTAGCCCAGAGATCAATTTCAGGGGGTGCTATTGATGTAATTCTACTTGGATACCACTCTCAGAGACTGCAAAAGTGTGGCCAGCCTCAAGAGCTCCTGCCTACCTCTCCTGCAACTAGCATTCTGGGGTACTAGCGGGAATGTGGGTGTGGGAAAGGAAATGGATTTTAATTTAAGAAAAAAATTCAAAGAAGAAATGTGCTTTTTAAAGAGCTACAATGTCGACATTTCCTTGGAGTAACACAACAAAAAGAAATGAAACACATGGATATATTCCCAAATCGAGCATTTTCAGGATCAGCTCTATTAGTTAATAAAACACTAAGGTTGGGGAAACCAGCTCAGTCTAGTTCCAACAGTGCCTGAGGTTCTGAATCAGCGTTGTGTCCCTAGAGGCACAAATCCATGATCACCTCTGTCAAAAATGAAACATATCAAAATAATCTCGAACCCTGTACCTCACATCCTGTTGTCAATTTTGATTGATCGGTTGAGGGAGAGGAAAGAGACAAGGCTGACCCCAAGGTGATTAATCTGGGGGCTTATAAATAGAGTGAGATCCCACAGAGAAGTAGGGAAGCTCGAAGGAAGAGAGTCATGGAGAAACATGACAAATTCTCTTTTGGACAACTTGCATTTGAGATGCCTCCGTGACAGCTGGCCAAGACACACAAAAGGCAGCTGGAGATACTCTAGTTCCAGAGAGAAACTACCACTGGATGGAAGGAAGTGGGCACCATCAGCCTGAAATGACAATGGAGTCCTTGGGTGTGGTTGGGAGTCAACAAGCCTGGAGAAAAGAGACAGGCCAGGACAGAGGAGGTGGGACAAGGAGCCCAGCACTTGCTCAAGGAGCTCACGCCACTTCTAGGAGGCAGAATTACTGGGAACTGTTTGCTTACACCAAACCAACACTCACTTCTTTGTTACTAGCATCCCCGTCCCCCTTCTGGATCTCCTGCAGTCTAGACTCAACATCTCCGTAAAGTGCGATAGGCAGAATGAAGCACACTTGTTCACAGGAAGTCCAGCCAGAGCTCAGGGGTGTGACAGGCCAGCCACCTCCCCATGCCTGAAGTCAAAGCTCACTTTTGCTCTCATGGTGCCCCCCTGGACCCCCAGATCTTCTTTCAGATGCACCCCCACCAAGTCATTCCTCCCCCTGACCTGTACTTGTAAAGCTATTTTTGAGCCCAAGTGTATTTAGACAAATTTGATATAATTTATCCCAATGTTCTAGCCTGTTGACAGCTTTCTGGTATCAGGTGCTCAGTAAAACCTTTTAAACAGGGGAATGACTGGACAGGTCCCTGTCAGGCCGGCACACTCCTTTCCATGACTCCCAGGCTCTGTGCCTTTCCTCCATAAGAAAGAAATTCATGAATAAATGGGAAGTGAGGTTTCCATGGAGTAGCAAAGGAGGCATGATTAGAACAACTTTGGTTGTTCATCCAGGACCGGGAAAGGAAAGGTAGAGTGTGCCTAGGCTGTGCAATCGGTCATCTGGAAGGGTGAGGTGCCAGGAAGGAGGGGAAAGAGGAATATTTTCCCTACAGGTCGTTGGTGACTCCCCCATCAGAACATGGGAGAGGAAGCTCCCATTGTATGACTTGACCAGTTGTGCTGAGTGATACAACATCAGGGGAGCTCTTCTTGGCACTGAGGGCAGGAGACACAAAAGAAGTTAGTTCCAAAATGGCTCCAGGGCTTTTTTCTCTCTGAAGAGGTGAAAGAGTGGGAAAGAACATTACAGACCACTGAGTCCAAGTCTCTTGAACAGGTGAGGACATTGAAGCCCAGAGACTCAAGTACTTCACCCAAGGTCACACAGCTAGCAAATAAATGACAGCTCGCTGGCTGTGTGCCATCCAAACCCAAGTCCAATTCAGGGCTGTTGAGGGTCACATCTAGGCTGAGTGGGGGCTGTGTGTAGAGTCTAAAATGTGAGAGCCATTTGGCAAAGTGTTCTCCTAGCTCCGTTTGCTTCAAGATTCCCAGAAATGCCAACAAAATGCACTTAAAAGGTAAATTAGGCCTTACTAACAAACACTATGAATTTTTAATGTAAATCCACAAAAGCTGTGAAGTGGGAGAGCGTTCTGGACCTGAGTGCAAGGCCCTGTCGCCCATGCGAGTCCCCAAGGTGCCTGGCCAGTCCAGAGCTGCGAGCCCCAAACTCAGAGGCCACAGAGAGGCCAACGCCTTGATGACAGGGGCCTGTGCTTAGAGACAGGCACAAGGAGAGCAGCAAAGCATGGCCCAGAGAGCGGTTATCCTAAGAAACCCAGGTAGTCATGGCAGAGTACCCAGAAACCTGGGCTAAGTGCCAAACTCCAGCCCTTGGGCAACCCATCTCCCTTCTCTGAGCCTCAATCTCTTTACCAATGAAATGGGGATAATTGTAGTCCATACTTCCCAGGAGGGTGGCCCCATGAAGCCTTTCTGTACTTCATAGGCCTGGTGGTCCAGGGTCCTCACCTTCTCATCGGCTGTGAAAGAAGGGCATGGGTGTGGGCAGGGAACGTGTCTGATGCTAGAAAAAACCAGATGGCATCAGCCGTATGGAAAACTGTACTGGGGAGAAGCCGTAGGACTCTGCCAGCTGCCTGATGCGGGCTCCTCTCCTGACCACCTTTATCTCCAAGTTCAAAGAACATGGCACATAACGAATCACCACCAAAACAGGTGCTTTCTACTTGACTTGCTGCCCCCTTCGAGTAAACCCAGAGAGACTGGTTCTCCTCCCGTCTGATTTCCCTTCCCTCAATTTACAGACTGGAACAGAAGTTGTCCTTAATTGATAGGTGATTTATTAGCCCTGAAACCGTGCACAGAAAATGAAAGAAATGTTCAGTGAATCAATAGACAGCTCAGGGAGGACCAGCAGAAGATGCCTTTCCCAGCCAGGTGGCAGAGATCAGCATTTAGCTGTGAGCATTCCCTCACTGGCTCTGGGAAAGGGGCTTGGATCTGAGCAGTCCCCACAGCTGCTGGTTCACACTGATCTCCCCTCTGCTTCTCTGATTGCCCCCTTGGCCACCCTTGGCCACCCTCGGCCACCCTTGGCCACCCTCGGCCACCAGGCTTCCCCACCTACTGCTCTGACTGCTTTGGCTCCCAGGTCCCACTTCTCTGTCCCTCATTCCCAGAAAGACTGGGAGAAGTAACACAGGAATGGGCCCAGGTCACAGTCTTCTGGGGCAGAATTACATTTATCCATTCTTTCTTTCCATATGACTTCTCCATAGAAGGCTCCCTCAAGGACAAAAGCCTTCCCCACCAGGGGACTGTGCATGGGCTCATGCTTACAAGTCTGTGCTCTGTCTCACTGGTCTCTCTGTCCTTTGACCCTCCCAATCTCTGAGTACCAGGGAGATACTCGGTAGTTCTGTGGAGATGGGTTACAATTGTAATATAAATCAGACGGAGATTTTAAGTAAGAATTCTCTGACTCTGCTTTGTTAGGGAAAGGGTTTTCTCACTGATGACCATGTTGCCTTAATGGATTAGACAGGCTTATGTGGCAGGACAGCTGAAGGTCTGCCTTTCCCCCTTCCTCTTAGGAGCCCATTTCCTTCCTGGTCCTGTGCTCCCTGCTCAGGATACAGAAGTGACTGTGACAACCTTCCCTTCAACCAGCTTTGTCTACTGAAGCAATCCAGGCATTAAAGCATGTAATACAAAGAAAGAATAGTCAGGGGCCAAGGAGGGAAGCAGAGAGTCCTAAAAATACAAAGAGAGGAGGGTGCATTTTCACATGAGGAGCAAGGGAGGGATGTTCCCAATTGAAGCAACAAATAAGAGGGAACAGCTCTTTATACAAAGGAGCACATAGTGCTTAGGTCTTACAGAGACCTGGGGGAATAAACTCATGAGGATTCCAGCTCTTAATGGTGAACCTTATTTAAACTAAGCAGAGTAGGTAGCATTGTATATTTAGAAGAGGGTGTATACCCATGTAAGGAAATCCACGAACCATGGAGGAAGGAACTCGGCTGTCCTCAGAATCCAGAGTGTACTCGGCTTGCAGAATTTGGACCGTTTGCTCTCGGAGCTAGCGGTGGGTGGCGCAGACTGGTCTGATGCTCTGTCAGTGAAGAGCAGGAAAGAACGCAGAGAATGCATGTCACCACGCCCCATTTTGTCTTGTCTTTATTTTTGTCTGTGTCTTGGAGCCAGTGACTCCCACGCCATCATGAAGCTATGATCCTGCCCCATGATGGGTAAGAAAAACAAGTCTGGGGCCTTCAGAACTCAGGGAGGGACCTGAGTGCCGTCTTCATCTTTGAGTACTGGAGGGGTTGGGTGTGGAAGGACAATTCTGTTCTGTTTTGTTTAGCCCCAGAAATAGCAGGTGTCGTAGGGGATGAAGAGTCCTATCAGAATCAGGAAGGCCTGAGACCAAGTCTTGCCAATGACACTACTGAGCAAATCTCTCCATCATCCATGCCCCAGGCAACCTTCGATGACTTGCAGAATGGTTGTGGTAAACATTCATATGAAGAAAATCACTGGTCTGATCAAAAGACAAAAAACAAATGCATTAAGATATGGCCACATTTCTGGATTCTAACACAAATGGTTTCCTAACTCAAATTAGGCAGACAATAAAATGTGCAGACATTGAAGTGGTAGAACAGACAAGAAACCCATCGGCACAATGCTTAGCAAGGAAACTATTTGTTTCCTTTAATGATTCCTAGTGAAACCTCTCCTTTCTCTCTGGGAGGAAGGACTGATTTCTCCAAGCCAGTGTCCTGGAGGGGAAATGCTCTCACAGACTCAAGTCTGGGGACTCTGGGCTGCACTCCTTGAAGAGCAAAGCAAAAGGGAGATTCTCTTAGCAGAGCCAGCACAAAGGGTCCTAACACAAGTGTTGGTTTGTGGCTCTCAGAGAGGTCTTTGCCTTTGCCTTGCTCCACAGAGCTGGAATAGGAAGAAAAAGCCATATAGACCCATCATACACACACACACACACACACACACACACACACACACACACTTTTCCTCTTTCAGTTTGCTTCTTTAACGAAGACCTTGGGCCTTCCCAGTGTGTTATTTGCCTAGAAATGGGCTTTTCTTTCCAAGAAGACTTCCCCTCAAACAACTATCTTGGAAGTGTGTGTAGATTTGGCTTTAACATTTAAGAGAAAATGTCTGGAATTTTGGCTCGTTTGCCAAGTGTTGCCAGAGAGGCTGTCCAAAGGAAACTCTAATGGTGGCTTTTGCTGCTGCTCAGAAGAAAAGTGATGGTTGGAACATGAAGGACTTTCCTCTCCCCATCACTCTCTTCAAAGTCTCTCCCAGGGCACAGTCACTCAAGGAGTTCTCACCAGGCCCCCACCCATGATCTGTTCAGGGCCCCTGCTCAACCTTCTGGTCCTGCATTGATACACCTGCCAGGTGTCCAGAAGTAGCGCAACCTGGGCACAAGAGGAGGAGGGGTGTGGAAGAGGAGGAAGGAATGTGGAGCTTTTCTTGGCTTTCATTATCTCAAGGGCCCTTTCAGTATGGCCCTCTACTATACTATTTTCAGCCCAAAGATTGTCCTTTCAGGTTTAAACCTGTGTCACTTAGAGCCGTCAATGACTATAGTCATCTACTGTTTGATAAACCCAAAGATCCCAGCTTCTGGAATAAAACTCACTATCTGACAAAAACTGCTGGGAAAACTGGAAAATTGTATGGAAGAAACTGGGTATAGATCAGTATTTTACACCGTATACCAAAATCAAGGCTAAATGGGTGATTTAAATCACCTAAATGATCTAGGAATAAATGTTGATGCTGTAAGCAGTTTGGGAAAGCAAGGAATAGTCTACCTGTCAGATTCATGGAGAAAAGATTTTACGACCAAACAAGAGTTAGAGAGTTTGTAAAGTACAAAAAGGGTCATTTTGATTTCATTAAATTGGAAAGCTTTTGTACCAAAAAAATCAACGTAACCAATCTTAGGAGGGAAGTGGGAAACTGGGAAAGAATTTGTACAACCAGTGTTTC
>JAQQSW010001224.1:0-20635 GCA_028646575.1 Pseudocheirus occidentalis
GGAGTGGGTGACAGGGGAGGAATTGCTAGAATCCAGTATTTAAAGCTATACAATTAAATGCAACTGGGAAATAATACATACAGGGACAGGGATAAGGAGGAGCTCCCTGCCCTGCTAGAAAGCTAGAGAGGTGTTGGAGGAGGGCATAAAAGGGAACAGATTGTGGGAGGGGTCTTACAGTGGGATCAATGTTCTGGGCCTGGGGGGTAGGGACAAAAAAGGGGAGAAAATTTGTAACTCAGAACCTTGTGGAAATGAATGATGTAACCAAGAAAATAAATTAAAATTTAAAAAAAAAAAAGAAACCTAGGGAGGCACCATGACATGAAAATCTTCAAATAACCAGTACAGGAATTTTCACTTCATCTGAGGCAATAGGGAACCTCTGGATTATATCAAGTAGGGGAGTTTTTGACATATCCATATCTACATTTGAGGAAAAACATTTTGGTACTTGTGTATAACATGGACTGGAGAGGGGAAAGGGCTATTGGGAAGAATTATAAGATTTTACAGTAGTCTAGATTAGAGATGTTTGTTAGAACATTACCTGGGTCAGTGGGTATATTAGTGAAAAGAAGGTAACATACATGAGAGATTTCATAAATGTAAACCTTTAAGACTTCACAATGCATTAGATATGTGGTATGAAAAAGAGTGAGGAGGAAAGGATGATAAGGAGAACGTAAATATGAATAACTGATAATCCACTAATATTCAGTAATGAATTCACAGGAGGGAAAAGTACAGGAGAAAAAGATGATGAGTTCTGTTTTAAATACATTGAATTGCTTGTGTTCATGAGACAATTAGTTTGAAATGTCCAATAGGTAGGTGGTGACAGAGAACTAGAGCTCAAAGAGATTTCAGACTGCTTTTCTAGGCTAATTTCTTCCCTCTACCTCCCCTCATATACTCTATATGTGCTGAATAAACTGGATGACTGATTGTTTTCTGTCTTCTGGCTTCTGCCTTTAATTTCTTACCCCTCCCAGCTAGAACATGTTTACTTTTCATTTCTCCTATTTAAAAATCTTTGTTTCCTTTCAAAGTACTCTCTTCTTTGGTCCTGTAACAGTTAGTGGGGATAGAGGCATAAAAGTATAGCTTCAAGGACAAAGTACCATGTTAACCTTTAAAAAAAGACAAAACAAAAACCAAAGAGAGTTGAATAAGCAAAGAGGAAGGGAGAACATTCCAGACATTGGAAAAACAAAAGCAAAGGTAGGGATGAGTTTGGTATAAGGATGGGGCAGAAAGTAAATTGCCCTGCCCAAAGTTGAGAGTTTGTATTAGGGAGCAATAAGGGACAAAGTTGGATAGATAAGTGGTGGTCAAAGTAGAGAGCATCTTAAATTTCAGCATTAGGAATTTGGACATAGGCCAACTTTAAAAATGTTCTGACTGAGACCACTTTGTTTATAAATCTGAGAGGAAAGAAGAGGAGGAAAAGGTTACAACTCAACTGAGAAAAATGTCAATGTGCCCCATGGTTACTTGTGATTTGGTGCAATTCCAAATAAAAGCCAACAAATCGAAAGATATCATCTCCTTTATTTTCTTCCCCTCACTTGAAGAATACCAATTACAATTGATTGAAAGAAAACATTTTCATGGTAATTTCTCAGACTTTATTGTGTTACGAGTCTGCAGTCAATCTCTAGAGCTCCAACAGTGACACATTTATGGGATATTGAGTTTGGTTGGAGGCAGCTTTTGTTGTTATGTGCTGGTTACTCTGATGTTTATTACACTTGTGGTGTGGATTGATACAAATTATGATCGGATAAAAGCAATCAACATTTATTAGTATTTTTCCAAATCTTTGAACAATGACCAATTCTAAGGCTTCAGCACAGTTCAGAACTTGGATTCTCCAGGACAGCCAGTGCTTCTAAGGCATAGAAGAACATTTTCTGAACCCACTCACTTATTTTGCCTCTCTGTGCCAGATTCAATTTGTATTAATAGCATGTATGGTTATTAGACACCAGGGTATTAAAAGTACAAAGTAGAAAGATATTATCTAAAATCCTTGAATGCTAGAGAGATTGGCAAAGATGGGAGGTGGTGAAGGGATTATTCGGGTTGATAGGGTGAGTTGGCTTCCCCAAGATTCCATGATGATTGGGACATGTTAGAAGGCTAGCATATGGGCAGCCTTAAAATTGTCACAATCTGTGTGGTATTTTGTATACTAATTTGCTATTTATATCTAAGTGCTAAATTTTATAATCTAAAAAACCCTAATCTTACCTTTCTCTGTCTTAAAATCTTATGAATATCTGGTTTGGACTCTGTTTCCATCCCAGATATTTTTCTCAGTCCATGGTCTTTTTCAACATCACTTATTCTCCATTCACAAGAATTCTATCAAAATGGGTACTTTACTGTCCTACTTCTTTAAAATTTTGTCCTCTATCAAACCCTGGATCTGCTTCAGCCATAACCCACATTACCTGCTTTCTCATTACCCCCTCCCAACATTGGACAAGATTCATGAGATGACATTTTAAATGACCACTGAAAACAAACATAAACAATTAAAAATTCCACTTAAGATAAAATAGTAATATTTTTATCATAAAACAAATAATTTAGAATTTCATGATGTATATGACATTATTCCTCTCCCAATACAGATAACAATCCCTCCCTGCCTCACTGGAGATTTTTAATTGGTTTCTACATTTAAAATAATTCATCTCTTGATGGTCAACTATCTAATTATGAGCTTCTCATTTAGTTCATCTGACCTTCAGAAATAAATACAATCTGCTGCTATAAACCCCTCCCCTATATCTACATGTGAAGAAGCAGTACCTTGCAACACTTCAGTTTCGCTATATGTGGAGCTCACCTTATGGAAATATAAGGAACTAAACCAAATGGTGGCAATAGTAATGGAAAGTTAGTGACAGAGGAGCAATGTGATATAGTGGAAAGAACATTACATATAGAGACAGGACTTGACCTTAATACCTTCTACCCTGGTATGATTTTGGGTTATTCATTCCACCTTTCTGGGCCTCAGTTTCCTTAAGTATCCAATGATAACTTTATATTAGATCATTCCTAAGGTCACTTCCGTCTTTCAATGTCTCTTTCTTCTGAACCTAAGGAAAGAACGATGACATAACCTTGAGTTGTTGCCTTCAAGATTGTTGGAAAAATCAAATGAATTTAAGCACGTAAAGTCACTTTCAAACTGTAAAGTGCTTATATGATTTTCAGACATTAATAGTATTGTATTAGGGCAGGTTAGGAATGTATCTGTCAGAAAGGATCTAGATACGTTTTCGGGGTATGATTTCAAGTCTCTTGTTCCCACCCAGAGATTCGGGAAAATGTTGCTATTCAATGGGTTAGAAATTGGTAGGAACTCTCCATTTATAAGTAACCAAGTCACAATTTTTAGAAGAGTTTATTGAAAGAAAATATGCTTATATCAACAATATAACTATAACTTATAGCTTGCTACAAGGTATAGTTACTATGTCACTTATAGTAGAAATCAGTTCCAAAGAATCCACATTAAAAATTACAAGAGGTATTTTTTGGTACCAAAACAGGGACATCTCATCCTAATGTCCACTTCAAATCATTCTCAGGAAATAAGATGTCCCATACCCATATAAGATTGCTAATTTGACACAGGCCTCTGCGTCTGTTACTACTTAGCAAGTACTTTAACACAGATTTAGGGTAGACTAAAAAGGGGAAAGATATAGCTATAAACTAGCAGCTGGAGAAAGAAATTCAGAAGCAAGCAGGAGCAGGGCAGTTCAGATATCAGGAAAAGAGTAGGATTTTAGTTTCAGCTCCTACTGAGGAACAATTCGGACAGGAATCCCCGACCAAAAGGATAACTGCATTTCTGTCACTTTAGGCCAGCAGAACATCCAAGTTGGCTGATAGGGTCTACCTTTTGCAGTAATCAGTGTTTGTTCAGACCCAGTCCAGGAGAGGAACTTTCAGAGCTCAGATCAGGTATAGAGTAGTTAGACTGCCTTGAATCATTCTACTTTGGAAGTCCTGAAACCTTTAATTCCCTAACCAGAGCTCTTCCTGAGATCCTGGAATGATTTAAAACTCAGTACCCCTCACCCCCCAAAAGTGGTTCTACCACTAATCCTAAACCTTTCTCCAGAAGTGCTCAAAAGTCCATCATAACATCAAGTTGGAAGTCAGAAAGTAGACTGAAAGAAAGAACAAGAAAAAGAATATTACATTATGGTAAGTATTATGGCGACAGGAATATTTATCACTCAAACCTAGAAGAAGAGAAGCATTATAAAGCACGTAGAACCCAAACCTCAAAAAAAAAAACCAAACAAACCAAAACAAAAACCTAAACAAATAAAAAATCCCAAACATAATTTTCGCACATATTCTTCTAGAATGCCTAGAAGAGAAGAGGTAAAAATTTAAAAATAATAAAAAGAAGTAAAATGCTTTAATGATGAAATGAGAGTACTAGGGGAAAAATAGAAAAATAAATGAGAATTTTAAAGAATTAGTAATAAATTAAACAATAAATAGTTATTTTAAGTGCAAACTGTATACCAGATTCTGTGCTAAATGCTGAGCTGGGGAGAAAAAATATAGACAAAAGACAGTCCTTTACCAAAGGAGCTCAAAAGCTAATGGAGAAGACAACATAGAATTAAATATGCACAAAGGAAGCTTTAAACAAGATAAATAGGAAATAACAGAGAGAAAGCACTAGAATTGGGAACCCATGAAGATTTTTATGAACTGATTCAGAGTGAAAAAAAACCAGGAGACCAATTTCCATAATATTGTAAAGACAAATAATTTTGGAATATTTAGGATCTGTGAAATATTTAGGAACTCTAATGAATGTAATTTCCAACCGTGATATCAGGAAGAGGTCTCTTCACCATTCTCCTGATCCTTACACAGGTAAAGACCATGTTCCTTGTGTGTGACTACTCCTTTGTGCCCTAGAATTTGACCTGGAATTGGGTAAAGGGAAGCAGAGATGATAGATTGCACCCCTTCCTGAGTCTATTGCTACCACAGTGGCCTCCCAGTCTTTATGCTCATGTGTTCAGTTCCCTTAACATTCCTGGGTGCTGAGTTGTTCTTTGTTGCTGCTTCTGCTGCTATGCTACACTCCTGGATAATGCATACCCCAATGCCTACAGATATTTCTCTCTATCATACTAAGTTTCTCTGGGCTGGAAAAGTGACTCATTGTGACATTTTCCTGGTCTTTTTGCTCATAATTTTGTTTGACACATTTCCTATGTTTGTGGAAGAAGATATTTTAGGAATGTTGAGGGGAAAGTTGTTAGCCCTCACTCTACTGTCTTGACTCTGTCTTAAGCCTAAAATATTTT
Organism: Pseudocheirus occidentalis; assembly: GCA_028646575.1. Taxonomy (NCBI): domain Eukaryota; kingdom Metazoa; phylum Chordata; class Mammalia; order Diprotodontia; family Pseudocheiridae; genus Pseudocheirus; species Pseudocheirus occidentalis. The sequence continues at coordinate 5,367 of JAQQSW010001224.1, forward strand.
AGAATGTGAGTTCCAATGGGAAAAAAAATGGCTATAGTTAGGTCAGAAACAGCCTGTCTACAAAAGACTAAGAAGAACTGCTATGATGTTACATAACTGAATATGATGCTATTAGGCTTTGCAAAATGAGGAAAATAAAGTTTAGCCTGCTCCGTACAAGATATCTGTAAATAGTTTTCATGATTTCCCATTAGTAGCTCTATTTCTTTGGACTCCATGGAACATCATGCTTCCCCTAGGATAAGCTGATCATCTGAAATATCATCTCTATTTAAATTGACTCAGTTGTTAGTGCTCAGTACTATCTCAGCTCCCTTACTTGCTACTGTCTTTTGATGGAACAGTTGAAGAGTTAAGCGTTAAACTGTTCCCAAAGACTTCCTTGAAGATTCAAAACTTTCCAGATGTAATCATGTTCCTATTTCATCTTTCTCCTCATATGATCACTTTTTTCAACTTCCTTTTATGTATTGTAAGCTAGTTGAGGGTAGGGACTATATTTACCTGATTTATATCTTTGTCACAGCGTCTAGAACATAGTAGGAATTTAAGAAATATTCATTTAATTGAATTGAGTAGTTTTGAGGAATAAATGTATGCAAAGCTTTTTGTAAATGTTGAAGCCATATACTAATTTGGCTAACATCACACAAGAAAGAAGAAATATAATAGAATGATGCTGAGAATAAGAGGAAGAAGAAAATTCTATAATTTCTACCATCTATATATTTTGTTTAATGTTCTCTCCTATACACATTGAACATTTACTAAAGAATGATGAAGGAGGTAAAAATGATGGGCGTTCAGTTTAGTCCTTGAGGCCAGAAACTGTCTTTTGTCTTTGTATCCCTATTACCCAGTAATGAGAATATAACATTGTTGTTTTTGCTGCTGCTGCTGCTGCTGCTGAGTTATTTCCGTCATGTCCAACTCTTTGTGACCTCATCTGGAGTATTTTTGGCAAAGATATTGGAGTGGTTTATCATTTTCTTTTCTGGCTCATTTTACAGATGAGGAAACTAAGGCAAACAGGAATAAGTGAGACACTTAATAAATGCTGATTGATTAACTGGATCAGATTAAAGAAATATCTATTAAAAACTCTGCTAGATTTGGAGTCATTAAGATAGAATGAGAGAGTTGCTGCCCTGAAGAGCTTGCATTCTAGTGGGGGATCCCATATATACACAAATAATCCAAGCCAAGAGGCGCTTTTCTAAGTCCTTACTATATGGAAATCCTTGAAGATACAAAGTTTAAAAAAAAAGCAACAACACACTTATCTTCATGGACCTTACATTCTATAAACTCACGGAAATTTGAAGCATGGTCCTCTTATAGAATTGTAATGATTATTAATTAAAAGTCAGTGGAAGAATTCAACGATAGAAATGCACTGAAAATCTCAGGCCAGACCAGGTAGCCTTTATCATGCTATCAAATTGAATTTTCTCTTTCCATTGTCCCAGATAGTTTATATAGTATGTGACCTCTGACTTTAACTTTTTATGTTTATAATAAAAAGTTATAGCCAACTGTTACATGGGCTCAGAAAATAAGAAATTAATTATGAACACTCCATTGAATGCAGGGAGGGTAGAATGTCCACAGTTTCTTAAAAGCATCATTGAAGTAATTTCCTTACTGACAATTGAACGTTTCCATAGAATCCATCTAAATATGCTCAGTCAATGAATCCCCAGAGAGTTTTTCCTTCATTAACTGTTTACATGGTGACCTCAATAGAAAGGTTTTAGCCTGATGAAATGTCTCTTTCAGCTGCCTCAGGCTATAGTTGTAATGGGTCTCTTCGATTTTTCATGATACATTGAGAAATGAGAAATATCACATTAGCATTCTTAATCTTGCCACATTAAGTGCTGAAACACCGCTTGTTGCGTTAACCTCCAAATTGTCTCTGTAATGTCATATCGTATGTTAACCAAGTGCTCTAGCCCCAGCTCCCCCATTTGCACTCTGCTGGAGTGAAGGATACATTTGAGTTGATGTTTCCTGTTCCTATTTCAAGCCTTTCTAATCCTGTTTTGTGAGTGGTTGTTCTAAGTGCTCCACTCTTTTTTAATGGCCCTACTATTTGCATCATGTATTATAATGTCAAGGAAACCTAAGAGATTCAAAATTTTCCAGGCGTCTCTCCAGAAGAAGCCAATCTCCATTCAGCAAAAAACAAGAAATGATTTCCTGTTTAAGTGCCTGCCCAGGGAGAGAGAAAAGGAAGTTATTTTTATAAGGATTTAGTTATAGATAGAATTTGTTACTACTGTCAGAAGGCTACACTAGGTCAGTTGGCTCAATAGGGTTATCAAAGTGGAGGGGAAAGTGAAAGGTAGAAATGTCTATTACTCTAGAATATTTCATATTTGTATGGCCTATTATACTTTTCAAAGTATTTTCTATATATTTTTAATTGATTCCCACAAAACTCCTATGATTTATGCAGGACAGCATAATGCAAGGGAAAACATGCTAGCACGAGATGACCTGAATGCTAATCACAACTCTATCACTTCTTGCCCTTCCTGTCCATGTACCTCTGTTTCTTTATGCAGAAGATAAAATGAAATGCGGCTTAGATTACCGCTAAATGTCTCCTAATCTAAAAGCTACAGTTCAATGGTTCAATGCCTGGGTCATTGCAAGAACATCTTTACTGGTCTATCAGCTTCCAGTCACTAGCCCCTCCAATTAATTTAGAATGCCACAAGATTGTTTTTCCTAAAGAACCACTTTTGTCCAGTGCTTCAAAACTTTTGATCAATCAGTCAATAAAATGAGATTAATGGCCTATTATGTGTAAAATACTGTTACACCAAAGACAAAAATAAATAGTCACTGAATTTGCATTCTATTTGAGATGGTTCATCATTTCTTTTTTTTGCCTTTTTTTTGGAGGGCAGTTAGGGTTAAGTGACTTGCCCAAGGTCACATGGCTAATTAGTGATAAGTGCCCAAGGCCGGATTTGAACTCAGGTCCTCCTGACTCCAGGGCCAGTGCTCTATTCACTGCACCACCTAGCTGCCCTGGTTCATCATTTCTTTGAAGATAAGGTACGTAATCTTGTGTCTGGTATCCAAGTCCTCCACAGTTTGATTGTTTCTAATAGTTTAACTCCCTGTTTTATCCATTACTCTTTCCATAGAGCCTGGTACATTGTAAGCACTTATTGTCTGTATGATAAGAATTAGGCAGAATGTCTGTTTAACTAGGGATGCACAGATAGTAGTTATTATAGAAGGTAAAAAAAGAGATTATGGTGGTCAGGAGTTTACAAGGAAGGTTTTATGGAAGAATTAGAATTGAACTTTTGAAGACTTGGTAAAATTTGAGAAGATGTAAAGATTGATTGTTGTGTTTCTGGTTTTTTGCTTTTTTTGGAAAGGGTCAATGAAAAGAATTTGGAAAGTAGCAATATTTTCATTGAATGGATAAGAAAGAGGCAGGGATTAAAGGGATCTTTCCTTTTCCCATCAATGGTACTTGCAAAATATGCCTCCTTTACAATTCTGATGGACTGGTTGACTTATCACACTCAAAAGCTATTCTGCTTATGTCTCTTGGCAAATTTAAAGCATGCTTATCTTTAAAAACAATAGTGCCAATGGGGAAAACTTAATTACATTAAGACAAAGTTTTCCAAATTCTTCACTAAATACAAAAGAGAATTTAATTATAATATTTTAATGAGAGAATAAATATCCCATACTACCATGTTTTATGCTTGATATCCTTTTATACAGAAATGGGTACATGATAGGTATTCACTTGATTACTATTAAGCAAAATTTATCTCTTTGAGGAGAGTGTAAAAAGAGACTTTGGTTTTAGTTCTAGTTTTGCCAGTGATTAACAATGCAACATTGGTCAAATTACTTCCCCTCCTGGACTCTACCTTCCCATGTTTGCTAAGTAAAGTGGTTGCCCTAGATCATTGCTCACAGGAATGGGGAACCTGTGGCCTCAAGGCCAATTATGACCCTTTGAATGAATCCAAACTTTGTAAAATAAGTCCCCCTAAAAAAGGATTTGTTCCACAAAACTTTGACTCAGTCAAAAGGCTGCACCCAAGGGCCTAGAAAGTCACATGTGACCTCGAGGCCATTGGTTCTCCACCCTTGGCTCAGTCCATCATCTATCAGATTCAATAATATCATCTCAATTCATTCCACATACCTTTGCCTTATTCACCCAAATACTCAACTAAAATGGCCAAACTTAGGCTCAATTAGGTGACTAAGGTATAATAATATTGTAAAGGCAGGAGGCAGATCATAAAAGACTTTGAATGTCATAGACAATATTTTATTTTTCATCCTGGAAGTGATCGAGATCCATTGAAGTTTTTGTAATGAGGCAGGGGGTGTTGTCAGACTTTAGGAAGATCAGTTTCATATTTCATTGGTAAATAGACTAGAATGGGAAGAGACAAGAGGTAGAGAAACCAATCAGAAAGCTATTATACTTATTGAAGAATCAGGTATAAGGGTCTACACTAGGGAGTTGGCAGGGTCACAAGAAAAAGATGTGCATCATAGAAGTTATGAAGATAAAGTCAAAAGTCCTTAGCAACATAAGATATATGGAGTGAGGAGACTAAGTTAGTTGATGCTAGTAACTTGATTGCAAACCTGGGAGACTGAGAGAATAGTGATACTCTCCACAGTAATAGACTTAACAAAGTTCCTGTCACATAAAAGTGCTTAATAATTTATTTATTGACTAATTAAGAAAAAATAATAGGAATAAAGGAGTGTGTCGGGGACAGGAGACGAGAACTTCAGTTTTAGATATTTTGAGTTAAAGAGTGCATGACATATCCATTTCAAAATGTCTAACTGACAGTTGTAGTTGGGAGTCTAGGAGTCAGAAAGGAAGATCAGATTGGATAAATAAATCTGAGAATTAGCAACATAGAGATGATAATTGAATTCATGGGAGGTGATGAGATCACCAAGTAAAATAGAATAAAGGCAGAAAGGAAGAAGACCCAGGAATGAGTACTGTGAGAATCATACTATTAGCATGTAAGAATTCCCAAATTATTTTTTAGGTGGATTTGAGGAATTTTAGGAGTGCAAACGAAAACATGTCCCCACAACATTACAAAGTGTCAATATTTTCTTTTCGAAAGGCCTTTCTGAGTCGTATTTGCAAATAGTTCAAATGCATTGTCTGCTTTTCTGATGCTTTAGACAACTAAAACATGCCATTCTCATTGTCTAAAGGGAAATATAGCTTTAAAATAATCAGATAAATGCAGCATTATATAATACAAGGCTAGAAAGCAAAAGCAATAGAACAGTTGGAAACAAATGAATTTGGCCACATTTCCAGGTATCCCTCATCACATGTCCTACTAACAATGGATCAGTTAAAGAAGTCAAGTTTTATACTCCGTCCTAAAAATTGGTGAACCTTATGATAATGAAAAGAGTCAATTCCAAAGGTGGGAAGTGCAGGTCTGTGGCCCCTAAAGTCTCTTGGTGGTAAGAATCAAAGCATTGCTTAAGGGTCACTAGAAGCAGGTTAGAGATAATCAAGAAAACTATGATGAGAAAGGGCTTAATTTATGTAAAACTCAAAGTATAAGATTTTTCTCCATCTAAATTTAGATACTGAGAACTGCATGATGAGCTCATGGCACAAGGGTATCATCTGTTCCAAGTCACTAATGCCCCAAAGAATTACGTTTTCTTTTCCTCTCGCAACTGATACTTCTAGAAGCTCCACTAGAAACACAGTGGCAAATGTCCTGCTGTAATATAAATTAGAGCATGTAAAAGCATGAACCAGAGCAACCTCTGAGGGAGGGAGCTAAAGAAGAAAAAGAAAAAGAATACAAACTCACTGCCCAAGACAAAGAGATTGGTAGCTGCTTATCTCTGAAGATATGGAAAGATAAGCATTGTTTGAAGCATTTGGCTCCTTAGGTTCCAAATAGGTTTTAAAAGAGTCAAGGATATGGGGCCAATTTCTCTTTGAACAGTTCTTTCCATGATACAGATGTCAGGAATACATCCTGATCTTCAAAGAGCTGCATGAAAATTATGTCCCTGGAAAAATAGAAACCAAAGAGGGAATCATGTAGCATATATGTGTATGGATATGTCTATATTTTTATATCTCCTATTTAAAAATACAGATGGCTTATCTATGATCTGGTCCATTACTTTGCATGGCATATGTGAGTTTTGCCTTTCTGAGAAGAAGGGGGGCTCATTCTTTTCTTCATCAATCTACAAGACTAATAGATAGAATAGTATTTGTCTAACATAACTCAAATGTTGGTTATAGAAACATAAACATCACTTTGCTTGATCATTCTTCAGGGGGAAGGTAATACTGAGCTGACTATCATTGTTTTGATATCTTTCTACCAAATAGTGGTCAAATGAAATATCAACATGGAAAGTAAACCAAAATCAGGGAAGTTATGTAGACTAGAACACAATAGATAATATGAGAGCAAAGGAATCTTTGTTTTTGTTTTCTTTCTGGAAATAACAAATTTTCATCTCAACCAAGAAGAACATGAACAAGCTCACCATAGTGAATCTACCCTAGCAATAACTAGACTTGTAAATTCTGGAAATTAGTGAGCATTTTGGAGACTGACTTTTCCTATGTGTATGTAACTCCGAAAACCCCTTATAGTCACTTCAAATATTACTCTCTACCTCTCATGGTCAACTTTCTCTAAGACCTCCAATGATTGATCTAAATAAATACCTTTCCCTTGTGCAGATATACAGCATAATATCTTAGGAATGTCTCAGTCAGACAATATGTTTACTACCACATACTCAGCAAAACAGCCCAACCTACAGGAAAAAAAAGATGTTACAGTAAGAACTCTTTTGTACAATGTATCCTGAGTATATAACTAAAGGATGAGATAGCTGAAAGTGTATGCCACCAGAATTCTCTTTCTGACCTTCTGTAATAACTGTCTGCCTAACTCTTATTATATAGACATTTTGCTTAACTCTTGTTATACAGACATTCTGCCTCCTTCCTTTTCCAGTTGCTTCATGCGTGTAAATCTTTTTTGTTTTGTTTTGTTGTTGCCTTGAGGACAGATGCTACATATATTGAGTAATTCATTTCCATTCAGAATTGTGATGTAAGTAACTGACATTTATGTGGCCTTTATATTTGACCCTGAGAACAGGGTGAAATAAGTAATATCTTTCTTATCATCCATATTAGGTAAAAGAGGAAACTGACATTTATAGGGGTTAAATCACTTACTCAGGGTCACCCAGCTATTGAGTATCAGAGGTAGGATTAGATCCTTGTCCTCTCCTGACTCCTAGTAGGGAACTTTTCCCATGACAACATGCTGTCTCTATTTCAACAAGTATTTGTAAAGCACCGGCAATGTGAAGGAGAGAGAGCTAGGCACAGGGGAAACAAAGAAAAAATAATACACAAAGCTTGTCTCTTAGAATCTATAAGGATCTTTTGTAAGTCACATACACAGTTCAATATGATCACTAATTGATAAACGTTTATTAAATGTGCTAGAAATTATGCTAAGTGATGCAGATATGAAGAGAGACAAAAAAAAGAGTCCCTTCTTTCAAGAAGCTCACAATGTGGTAAGGGAGAAAACATATAAATCAACTATAAGTAGATAACATATAGATCAGATAGGTTGAACATAATCAGTGGAGGGAAGACAGGCAAATAAAAGGTGATTGGAAGGCTTCTTCCAGAAGATGGGATGCTGTCATGATGATTAAATCATATAATACTTATAGTATATTTTATAGTCAAAATTTATTACTTAAATATGAATTGTTATAATAAAAGAAATGGCATTGAAAAAGAAGTCATAAGGTTAGAGGCACTATCAACAACCTTGCTTTTGGAGTAGGGATTTGGGATTAGGAATGTGTTGTGTTTCATGGATGTTGTGTTTGAGATGTTTCCTGGGTATATGATTTGAAATGTCAAATTGGAAGATGATGATATGGGATTGGGACTCAGGAGACAGATTACGTCTACAGAGGTAAAATGGTCCACTGCCTAAGGTCCTACAACAAGGGCTGCAATATAAGTCATCTGAGTGCTTGACAAAATCTTTCTATTGCATCGCACTGCCTTTAGATATGCTCTTCTCCCCCAAACTCCTTCCTATTAAAAAAATATGAACCTCAATCCAAACTCCCAGAGGTCTAATTCAAACAATGTTAGAAGACTATGTGAGAAGAATTTTCTCTTTTTTATTGCCTCTGATTACATATGCATTCTCCAGAACAGGAAGGAAAGTGGAACAGGTTAAATTATGAATCAAATGAACTTTCAGTTACTTCTCAAAATTCAATTTCCCCCAAAGACTTCTAACAACTATTTAATATTTACGAGGATATATATTATAAGAATACAGATCAAATAATCAACTTTAAAATAAAAGATAGGAATATAGGTATAATGCTATGATTTCATTAAATAATGAACATTTATGACAATTGTTGCCATATTACAATAAAGCTTTCCTGTGTTCAGTCATTGACAGCATTTTAGGATGAAAAATGCTTTCCAAAATGCTAAGTAAGATGTAATATTGGAATAAATGACTTAGAGAGAGAAAAGCTCCAAGTAACACATGGCCTTTTGGGCAAGTAATTTACAACAATGCTGCTATATTAAAAGGAATTTTTTTCCAGATGTCATATTACAAAGGTAATCATTGATTCTAAACTGCTCCTTTAAAGCCTTATAGAGCTTCCTTTGAGTCATCTCTGAGTTTTTTTTCCCAAAGAAGGTAATATGATTTATCCAAGACACAAAGTGCCTTATGTAGTTCTCCTGTTCATTCATTTGTCGTTTTCTGCACATGAGAGAAGAGAACCAAATCAACTTTACATGGGAGGAAAAAATGATGAATTTTTCCCTACAGTTTTAGGTGATTTAATGGGTTGCTATCATTATCCTGTGGCAAATGGCCTATTAGTAATCTTCCACAAAATAAGAGTTAAACTTATTAGTTAAGAAAGTCAAGAATGAGAAAGTACTGATGGACAGTCTGAATGTTAGTCTGATAAATGAAGGAAAGTTCCACATCTTCTGTGGAATATCTATGGAAGGATTTGAACAAGAATCACACAGAATTAAAGGGATGAATGGATTATAATCTGTACCAATCGACACAATACTCATACCAAGGAAATGCCAGGTTCAATGAAACACTGCTTCCAAAGGACTATTTTGCTTAATGGGTGATTTCTGTAGAAGCTTTTAATTATTCAGAATTCTATTACACATGGAACTGTTACTCACTGGAGAATACTTAGGGACATAAGACTATGGGGAAGCCTTGCTACTGGATGCATGGACTGAATCAAAACAGTGATATAGAGTAGAAAGAGTCGTAACAGCTATAAAAGGGAAACTGCCCTGAACAACCAAAGTATGAAAAAGGATGTATCAGTTTTGTCAAGTTACTGTACCAAGAAGCCATAATTCTTGCTATGCTGAGGATTCCATGAGGATTCCCCTGATCAAGTCTCAAAGCTATTCTTATTCCAATAGTACCATAAACCCAAGTGCAGCTCATAGAGGTCAGGGTAGGCCATATCCAGGAGACTCCAGGTTACATGTAGTGACTGTTAGATAGTATTCCCATATTAATTCCTCTATTGAGGCCCCTCAGGTAACTGTGGAAGAATACTGATGAGATGATATTTATGGGGGGGGACAGAGTTCAAAGAAGTGTTGAGGAATGTGTAGGAGGGATGCATGGATAAGAAATGTATTTTTTTCTTGAAGCCCGATTGTGGTTAATATAACTTCAAGTTATTCCACTGGTACAGTAGCTTTAAGATCAGAACTCACATGATAAAATTACTGGGATTATGACATATCAGTTTCATTCAATCAACAATTCAATAGTGTTTATTCATGTCCTGCTAAGTCAAAAGAAAGCAATTGGTGGCACGTTGGATAGAATGCTGGGCCTGGCATCAGGGAGGATTAAATTCAAATAAATTCTCAGACAGGTATTATCTGTGCAACCCTAGGATGTCATATAACTTTTTTACCTTGGCTTCCTCAGCTATAAAGTGGAAATAGTAATATCACCTGCCTCATAGTGTTTCTGTGAGGAACAAATTAAGAGATAATGATTATAGAAGTGCTCAGCATAGCATATGGCACATAGTAGTAAATGGCACCTTCTTTTTCCCTCCTCTTCCAAAGAACTGTGTTAGGTGCTGTGGGGGAAAGGAGAGAACTTGCATCTTTCTATTATTATAAAATGAGTACATTCAAATAGATAATCTCTTAAAGTTTATCTCAGCATTTAATCTTATGCTTGTATGTGGGAGATTACAGAGCTATTTCTGTGAGCAATGTACAGGAGTCAGAGATTGAGCAGATCTCATTTTCTCTTTAACAAAACTAGCCTACTTTCTGCTTATTGACTGGTGATAATTTAGTATTCTCAGGCCTCTCTTCACACTGTGTCTGAGAATTCAGAGCATCTCCTTAGTCACATTGCTCATGCAGGGGAAAGTGCCATTAATCTCATCAGTCTCTGTCAGTTTAGCCCTGACAAGTTGTATGCACTTATAATGCTTATAACTGGCATAGAGTAGACTCAAAAATTTATATTGCAGGAAAATGAGAGGGCAAGTTCTTCCATCTTTTAGAGGGTTGTTTGGTCTTGGAAAGACAGGAGAAAAAGATCATAGTCCCTCAGTTCAAGACATGGAAGTTACCTTAGAGATCATCTAGCCTGAACCCGGGATTTTTCAGGAGAGAAAACTGAGACCCAGGGAAAATGTGATTTGCTCAATATAACATAGTGATAACTGTGACAGGATTTGAACCTATATCTTCTTATATCAATGCCTTTTCCCATTGTGTACTGTGCCTGCAAATGGTTTCAGGAAGTAATACTACAAAGCAATGAACAAAAGTCCAATGATAATATAAAGAATGGGGTGTGTGTGTGTGTGTATGTTTGCGTATGTATGTATATGTATACACACACATGCACATAGAGAAAATATGCACCACTCTCCTCTGTCCAACATTTCTTCCTTGGGAATTCCCTAGAACATTGGCTTTAGAGTGAAAAAGTTTGTGTTACAGTTTCAATACTTAATAGCTCTACATGAATAAACCCCTTTAACCCTGTGTAGAGTTTTGTTAGAAAAGGGTACCTTCCATGGAACTGTATATGCACACAAGTTCTTGCTGAGAGAATGAAGTAAAGTCTGATTGGTCCTTGGTAGCTGAGGACTTCTTCCTGATTATTTATGACTGGTAGGTTTAGGAGAGGAACCTTCTACTTATATAATACATATGAGGAAAGACAAATGTATCTACTCTCCCACTGGACCTTACTCCATTTCTGAATATTTTATTTCCCTTTGACTCCAGTCTGAGAAGTAGTAGATTAGTGGTTCTCAACCTGTGGGTTGCGACCCCCTGGGGGTTACCTAAGACGATTGGAGAACACATATTTCCAATAGTCTTAGGAACTGAGACACCCCTTCTCTATCTATCTCCAGGTGGGTCTGCCCACATGCAGGTATGCCCACTTAGGAATATTAAATGGTCTCTGCATAAGGAAGGTTGAGAACCACTGTAGTAGATGATTAAGATGGAATTTCTTATTTGCATAATCTATAGCAAAAATGGCATCTGGTAAGAAAAGCATACGCAATTTTAATTAACCTGTACCTTCCCAGGCAAGCCTTAGATTAGGCTATATTGGCCTTGTGTTCCAAACTACTTCTGTTTCACTGTTTTTGTTTGTTTTGAGCACAGAGCAGAAATTAGCAATTCTGAACAAAAGGATATTTCTAGTTTTGATAAATTCTTTGCTGCTTGAGAGTTACCTAGCTCTAGATTCAGATGCCAGTTACCCAGTAAGAGAAAATTTCCTTAACATTGTTCTTCTCAGAAGAGATATCCTGTACCTGAAGACTAAAGAATATCATGCCCTTTTTGCCTAGGCCAAAGATCTGGACCTTGCCAACTTTTCCTGAAAATTTTTGGGAATTATATAGATAATTTAAGTCCAAGATGAAAGTGAAATCTCTGTTTCTAAGGGTGGAGCCAATACAGTGAAATAAAGAAAGGAACTTGCCTGAGCTCTACCAAATTTCCCTCCAAATAATATTAAACTAATGCCTCAAAATTAATGGAATGGCAGAACCTACATAAGATCAAGATGGAAGAGTTTTCTAGCCCAAGAAAATTTTCAAGGTTGGTGGAAAAGATCTGTCTCATTGAGATAAGAGTAGAGAATAAAACAGACCTTGGAGGCATGTTGTAATAACATGCATGAGCAGCTTCCCAAAAGAATGCTACTGTGAACAGCTTTTAAGGTTCTGATTACACAGTATAGCAAACACTCTATTTATTCAAGAACAAATCAAAGGAAAAAATTCACAACAAATCAAGATACGGTATTCACAATATTACAACTTATCACAGAAAATCACAATATAGTGTTCACAGCCACTTATTATTAAAATGGTCACATAGTTTTCACCAAAGTGGTCACAGTATTTAGAACAAAGAACAAAAGAACAATCATTTGGTATCTGTAAAGACGTTTGCCTCCTTACTTAATCATTCAGTCCTCTCACAATACAAGTCAGTCTTCCACTCATGGGACAACTGGATTAACTTAATCTGTAACTTATTTAGCAATCAATTACTAAGTATTGCTATTCACTAAATACACTCATTAGAAAATACACAAACCCTCCACCCCTATGTCTCTAGTAAACCTCAATTAAATGACAGCATCCAACATCCAAGGAGAGGCCTTTTCTTTGTCTTGACCCAGGGTGGTCTCTCAGATTGTGTGGATCGTCTTCCATGGTCCCAGCTCCTACCTGAATCCACCAAACAATCACCTGGATTCAGAGGCAGATAGCTCCCAGGTTCTTATCCAGTCCTCTGGGCAGTTCCTGCTACACACAGAAGTTCACAGGGTCCAGTACATCTCAAAACCTTCACAATCTCTGTTCCCTGGAATTCAAGGATCAACCAGGCCACAAACAAAATCTTAGCATCCCCATCATTCTCCCTCAATCCTCAGGAAGTGTGGATGGTCCTAGGACACAGAAGAAGTCAGCCCTCCAGGCAGCAGCAACAACTTTGGCCTTCAAGGCAGCAACTTTAGCCTTAACCAGATTCTGGTCTCAAGAAAACTCCAACTCAGTTCTCAGTCCAGCAGTAGTTTCCCAGCTTCCCAGATGCTGCTGAGACAATCTCTCTCTCTCTCTCTCTCTCTCTCTCTCTCTCTCTCTCTCTCTCTCTCTCTCTCTCTTTCTCTCTCTCTCTCCCTCCCCCTCCCCCCCTCTAAGCTGGATTGAGTCTCCATGATTCTTCCACCAGGAGCTTCTCAGGAGAAAATTCTTCTTCTTCCACCAGGAAGTTGTCAGGAGAAAATTCTGAAGGTGCCTCTCTAGGGCTTTTCTTCTACACATATACACACATGCTGGCTTCCTGTCTCAACCAAGCTCTTCATGTTATGTCAGCAACAGGAGACAGAGTTCACATCTGTTTCTTTCGCAGAAGTTTTATTAGTTACTAAGGGCTAAGTACCTGCTTACTTGACGTACCAAAAAGGGGTCTTCAAATTTACATTAATTACCATGAATCAGAAGTCATAGATTCCATAACTCTTCGCCTACAGATAGTAAGGGGGTTAGACAATTAGTCAAAAGAGGTTACAGGAAAATTTTTGCTGGAACTGGGAGTAAGACTCTCTTCTGGGTCACAGTCCCATGACAAGAAGAAGCACTAGACAGATTGAAGAGACTGGTCACAGCTTCAGGGTGAAAAAGACTGCCTTGTGGTATCTCACAGAGAGGTTATGAGATCAATGACCAAACCTCTCCTTAGATCACACCACCTTGGAAAACCTGAAAACTGTAAAGACAAGCACGAGCAGCTCTCCTGAGGACTGCTGCTGTGACTAACTTTAAGAGGTAAAAATTACAGAGTACAAAGATCTCCTAGGTAACATTGTCTTAATCTCTCAGTCAGCACTAAATACCCAAGTGAAGAACCTTTCATATTGACTGGAGACTGACTTCCAAACTCCATAGCTCTTCTTCCATGCCCCTAGCTCTTTCCTGAATTCACCCAACTGTCACCTGTTTCATAGGTAGGTATGCTATCATTCTTTTCCATGTTTGGTTTTGTCTCCTTTCCCAGGCTTTACTCCACTGGTTACAGCCCAATGAAGTAGGAGCCCAAAGAGGGTTAGGGCTGCCTGAGACTGCAAAATACCAACATGTCAGGTCCTGTGGAAAGAATTCCACTCAAGTCTTCTCAGCCAAGGAAAAAGTAAAGTTTATTGAAAGTTCAAGTTTGCCACATGGGGTGCTAGGCCATTTAAAGATGCTCTCATAGAACAAGTCTATACTAAGCTATTCCATGGCACTCTCACACCACATGGAGGGAAGATGGGGTTCTATATACAATACGGTTGTGGGAGGAATCTAGGGGTGGTCCAGAGGAGATTGGGGAGGGTCTTCAGGAGGAATCAGACGAGGTCAGACTCCAGTAATGAGTGGTTCAGGGTGGGAAGTTGCTGGAGGCTACCTGGAGACCACAGACAATGGTGGGCCAGGCCAATTCAAGGGTGGGAAACTATTGGAACAAAGCAAGCTAAAGACTTGGGCAGAGCCGCATCTCAAGGCCAATGACCTCAGGCAAATGTCTTCCCTGGGAAGGTTTACTTTCCCAGAGCCTGTACCTCAAAGTATCAAGGAGAACTCAAAAAGGGGGGAGGGGTCCCAGAGCCTACACCTCATCATTTCCCCCCTCAAACAAATGGGACCCAAATTCCTTTGGGGTAAAGGGGGAAGGTCTCAGCTTCTGAAAGTGCTTCCTGCTGGCAAGGGGCGTAGAGCTGTCCCTGCCTCTCTGGGTCCTGTTCAAAGGTGTCAACCTTCACATCCAAGGGGTTAGACTCTGGAACATACCTGATGCCAGGTCCAGTGGGCTGGAGAACTTGGGGCTTAAACCATGGAGAAGACAAACCTGGCAAAGAGGTTAAGCAAACAAAGACCAAAACAGGCACAAAAAAGTATAGCAAAAAAACCAATTTCCCTGGTAGGAATTAAAGGTTACTATGGCAGGGTCAAAAGGAAAAAGGGCAGGTATAATTTCACCTCTTTTTATCCTTTTTGCTGGAGGAGGCTGGGACCTTTCTGAACAGTAATTTGAGGTCCTCCAAGGGTTCACAGGTATATTCTGGAGTCTCTGGGAG
>JAQQSW010001225.1:0-20614 GCA_028646575.1 Pseudocheirus occidentalis
AGAGAGAGAGGGAGAGAGACAGAGAAGAGGGGAGAGAGACAGAGACAGAGAGACAGAGAAGAGGGGAGAGAGATGGGGGGAGGAAGAGAGAGACAGAGAGACAGAGAGAGAGGAGAGAGACAAAGAGAGACAGAGAGACAGAGAGAGAGGGAGAGAGAGAGGGACAGAGAGAGACAGAGAAGAGGGGAGACAGAGAGAGAGACAGAGACAGAGAGACAGAGAAGAGGGGAGAGAGACGGGGGGAGGAAGAGAGAGACAGAGACAGAGACAGAGAGAGACAGAGAGAGAGGAGAGAGACAAAGAGAGACAGAGAGACAGAGAGAGAGAGAGAGAGAGAGGAGAGAGAGGAGAGAAAGGAGAGAGACAGAGAGAGAGGGAGAGAGAGAGACAGAGAGAGACAGAGAAGAGGGGAGAGAGATAGGGGGGAGGAAGAGAGAGAAACAGAGACAGACAGAGACAGAGAGTCTCTCTCCATCTCTCTTTCTCTGTCTCCCTCCCTCCTTTCTCTCTCTGTCTCTGCCCATAAACCAGGGCCAGCTGGTTCTCACTGGGGTCCAGAGACAGGAGGGAACGAGGTCTTGGTCACAGCAAGTTAGGAGGACCAACGGATCTTAGAGCTGGAAGCCTCCTCATGGGTCCAACCTGCCCATTTTACAGAGGGGTAAACTGAGGCACAGACAGCGAATGATCTCAGGATCACACACCTAGTCAGATCTCCAACCCAAGTCGCCCAGCCCTGAATCACCGGCTCCGCATGGTCTCCCTCCATGATCACAGCCACACATTGTCTTGTCCGGGAGATGCTATAATTCATTCACTTTACAGATGAGAAAGCAGAGGCATTAGGGTCACAAAGCTAGCTAGTGTGAGAAGCAGAATTTGAACTCAGGTCCCTGACTCCAGGCCCAGGCCTCTGTGCCCTGAACCATCCAGCCACCGCCTCCATTTCTGGGCAGCTCTGAAAGCCCAGGGAGTTTCCCCTCTGACCTCCCCCACTGCTCCCAGCTACATGACTTCTTGAATTGCGCTGACAAGGAGACCACCAAGGCTCCTAGAGGGGAAGGTGTTTGTCCAGACTGCCACAGCAAGGACAGTGAGCAGCAGGACCAGTCCTAGGCCCCCACAGTGCCTCTCGGGTCAGAGGCCTAAGGTCTCTATGGCGTCATAGAGAGGCTTCCCCCCCCCACGCCCTCGGCTGTGCCTCCCTCCAGCCTCCATGGCCCTCTCTTATCTGGGGCTCCCGTCCCATTCACCAAATGCCACGGAATATTTCTGTGTGGCCCGGCCCACGGACCCAAAGCCCTCTGTTCTGCAGAAACTGTGCGAATCTGCAGATGACTGTCCCCAAGGTGGACAGCCTCCCTCCCTGGCTCAGGAGAACAAGGCCAGCCGGGAGTCAGGCCACCTGGGTTCAAATCTCAAGCCAGCCACCTGGCCTCTGTTTACCCAATATAAACATGGGGGTTGGGCTTGACCTTGCACGTCCGGTACAGCTCTGAGACTCTACAGGCCCAGGATTGTTCCAAGTAGCTGCCACAAGCCCTCCCGCCCCCAGACTGACCGGTCAGCCAGTCAGAGGCCCCACCTGCGACACCATCTCCAAGGACCAAGCCCTAGGTCCTGGGGCAGGTGCAGCTGGAGGCTCATTTTCGCTGCTGGCCACCTCCTTTTAGGAAGGCCAATGACTTGGTGCTATCACCCTCTGCCCCGCCCTCCCCAGAGGGCAGGGAGCCAGCAAGGGTGAGGATGGCATTTGACATTCAAGAACAAACAATGCAACTCCTCACTCTTGGGTTCCAATGGATTTACTTCATGAGTCAAAGACGGAGGGGATACCTGGCCTCTTCCAAGACCTTCCTAACTGGCCTCCCTGCCTCACACCTCTCCCTCCATGTCCATCCTCAACTGAGCCCAGCCCAGCAAAGCTCAATGAACTCTGGTGACTCCCTAGTACCCCAAGGACTAAAGAGAGGACCCTTCAAAGCCTTTCTGCCTTTCCAGTCTTGACTCTCCTTCATGCGCCAGATGACCCAGCCACCTGGCCCACCACTGTTCCTGGAACACAGCACACATCTCCCACCACCAGGACTTTGCCCAGGCTCTCCCTCATGCTGGGAACCATGCTCTCCCTCTCTACATCTGCCCCTTCGTCTCTCTGGCTTCCTTCAACACTTGGCCCAAAGGATGCTGCTTTCCCACTACCCTCCATAGCCAACAGCACCTCATATTTCACACGTGGCCCTCCATTAGACTGGAGCCCCCCTTTCTCTGCATCCCCAACCCTTAGCACGGATCCTGGCATGCAGTAGGTCATCATAACAACACTACCACTGATAAAAACAGCAACAGATGGTATTGAGCTAACACTTCTCTGATGCTTTACGGTATGCAGAACTCTGCACAGGACTTATCACTTGATGACTTAAATGCCTGCAATTGACCGATGTCTGAAAAAGACCTCAGGGTGCTGGTGGACCACAAGCTCAGTAAGCGCCGTCTGTTTCATGTGCTATGGCAGCCCCAAACTACAGCTTGCTCTGGGGCTGCCTCGAGGAAGGCTGCGTTTCTGGGAAGGAAGGGGGAAGTGAGAGTTGCTTGAGGCTCCTGGTTCTGACTCCATCTGGATGGAGTCCTGTATTTGGTTCTAGGCATGTTTTAGGAAGGATTCCAGAGGAGCATGATCAGGGTGGGGAAAGGCCTTGAGTTGGGGCATGTTTATCCTGGAGAAGAGAAGCGGTGGGACAGGGGAGGATACCACGTTAGCCCAAGGGGGGTCCCATTACTGTAAAGGCTGGGACTGGGACCCGGCCAATGGGGCCAGTGGAAGCTGCAGGGGCAGATGTGGGCTGGATGTGGGAGGATCTTCCTAACCCTCAGACCCGTCCAGAAGTAGGATGGCTGCATTGGGGGGCGGAGTTCCCTCCACTAGAGGCCACAGGACCGTGGCTCCCAAGTAGCCAGGGGCTCTCGTGATGATCCAACCACACATCCTCTTTTATGGATGAAGACACAGGCCCAGTCGCCTGAAGCCCTGGTGCTCCAAACCCAGGCCACCTACTTGTCAGGATGCAGGGGCTTCCATGTGCCCCTTCCCCAGCCTAAGATAAATGCAAGCAGGGCCTTGCACCTGGTTGGGAGGCTTAGGGGAGACAAGAAGGGAAGTCTAGCCTGGCTATCTCTGGGGTCATCCCCCTCCCATTCTGGCCATTTTAGAGAGATCAGGGCTGAAAGGGTCTGTGTCCTCTCTTCTGATTCTGTTCCCTTACGCACTCTGCCCTCCCTCTACAAATGAGCCCCAGAACTACAGACCCCAAAGCGGATATGTTCCTGGCTGCCTGAGCCATGGAGTGGTGGGCCAGGGGGCTAGAAAGCCACGTCCTTGAGGACAGTGGGCCTCTGAGAGCCAGGTCTGAGCCCTGGCCCAGGAGCCCCCATCCCTACGATGCACTGAGCAAAGAAACATCCATTCCTGTTGGTGCCCCAGTGCCCACCATGGCTCCAGCTCCTGCCGGCCACCTGACCTGAGCCACTCCCCAATCCCAAGGCCTCTCTTGCTCTCTCTCATCCATCCAGTGGCTGAACTGCCCCTGCCTGCCGGCTCTTGGCTGGCATGGCCAGAGATGGGCATTTACTGCATTTCAATGCCTTCCTGCCCCAGGCAAAGGTGGCCTGCATTTTCTCTTTTTTTTGTGGAGTACCCTCCCTAGATCACCAACTGGACTGGCATCTGGCTGCTCTCCAGAGCTGGCCCATGCCTGTATCCAGCTGCTACCCTCCTTCCTCAGCCCTCCCAGGCTCCCTAGGGCCCGACTTCCTAGCTGTGACCTCTAGCCTCCTTCACCCTCCAACCCATATCCCTTCAGCCTGGCTGGGGCTCCAAGTATGGCCTCCTCTCTCCAAGGTTTCCAACCAAACCTTCCCCAGAAAACACACCCTTCTCTGTAAGTGACTTTCCTTCTTTCTCTGAGGCCCACACAGGACAGACCCATCCCAGGACACTATGGCAGTGAGCAGCAAGGCAAGACTGGAACCCTGGTCCCCTGCCTCCAGAAGCAAAGCTCTTCAAGGATCTTAAGCTGGAATGCACGGTCCTCCTTCTCCCACAGACACCTAGGAGCCAGAGCCGGTGGGAGTTGTGAGCAGGGGGTGGCACCCTTGGGCATCCTCCTCCACAGAGCCGTTGGGGAGCAGGGCAGGGGGGGATGCTGAGGACACTGGAGTTTGAAAAATCCCACCAGCCAATGGCCAGGGACATGCCGGGGCCTCGACAACGCTCCTGGGATGGCACTGGCAGCAAGCCAGGCAAACACTGAGCATTCTTTCCATCTCACCGGGCCTGAAAGGGAGCCAGAAGCTGGCTCATCTGCTTCCCTGGTGGGATGGGCCTGGCCTTCCTGGCCCCCCATCCCCACCTCTGCCACTCCCCACCCCCACCTCAGCCACACAATGGAGAATTGGATGGGGGGGGGCAAATACCCAGCAGCCACTGGGCCTGAAAATCAGCCTGGCTTCTGGGACAATTCCCGGGGTGGCAGGGCCAGAGCTGGAAGGAGTCGCCGGGGCCTCTGAGCCAAGCCCCTTCCTTTCACAGAGAGGGGAAACTGAGTCCCAGGCTGGTAAGGAGCATTAGCCTCATGATTAAGTAGTCAGAACTGCAGAATAGTCCCTGAGGCTCTGTTCTACCAAACAGAGATGAGGAGAGTTAGAATTATCTTAACATCTTGAGTTAAGGCACCATTTATTTTTTTATGGAACCAGATCATGGGGATGAAGGCCCAGACCTGTGAGTTTATTAGCACAGGGAATTCCCAGATGAGGAAACTCCCTCCCCCAACACGTCGGCCCCTCCTCTCCATTACGTACAGTTTTGGAGAGTTGCCTGAGAAATGACTTGCCCAGGGTCACATAGTTAGTATGTGTTGGACAGGACTGGAACTCAGGGCCAGCTCTCTATCCACTATACCACACTGCCTCTCTGGCAGGACCTATGTCATTCAAGGGTTATCTTCCCCTTTCCACAGATGAGAAGACTGAGACTCACAAAGGAGAGGTAACTTGCCCAGGAATATTCACAAAGTACTAACTCCAGCCCTCTGCCCTCTGCCCTCTGCCCTCTGCGCTGGAAGAGCCTGGGTGGGAAGTCCAAAGACCCAGGCTCAAATCCTGCTCTGCTACTGACTCCTTGTGTGGACTCCCCTCCTCAGGGAACTGAGTCAGAAAGAGGGTCACAGAGTTAGCTGGTGTCCAGGCTAGATTCAAACCCAGATCCTCCTGATTCTGAGGTCAGCACCCGGGCTATAAGCCACTATGATTCGAACTCAGGTCACTGGAGTTAAGATCCAGAGCTCATTGCCCTCCTGAGCTCAGCCTTCTGTGTGTGACCATTGGCCACATGGGAGCCATAGGGATGGAGGGAGGGACAGGCTGGAAGCCTGGGTCTGAGCAGTGGGAAAAACCAAGGCACACACATGTGTGCATGCACACTCCCACCCACCCCCACCCCAAGTCTCCAGGAGGAATGACGTTACCGCCTCTGTTCTATTAAACAGGAAGGGCAGAGCAGGCAGGAGAGAGCCGGACAGAGTGGCTGCCTGGCAGTCAGACAGGCTGCGTGCCCCCAGGGGGCACTGAACTCACAGCAAATGGGCATCCAGCCCCTGCTTGAAGAACTTCAGGGACAGGGAACTCACTACATGTCCTGGCAGCCCAGGCCACTCAGGGACAGCTCCAACTGGGAGGAAGCTTCAGGACTCCAAACAGCTTCCTCAGGCCCCTGGCTCTGCCCTCTGGCCTCAAGGGCACCAGGCCAGCCCTGTGGGGCCTGGGCCTTCACAGTCCCCAGCAGCCCCTCGCTTCCCGGGCTCTCTCCTCTGGACCTCTCCCAACACTGACTTGCCTATACCATGGCACCCAGAATTGGTCACAAGGCTCAGGGGTGATGGCCAGGTCAGAGGCCAACAGGCCAATGACCCTTCCAGGCCTGGACACCTGAGGTCCCAGAGGTGACAGACTGTACAAAGGGTGTGGGAGCAAACGATGCAAGCTTTATTTTCCTCATTTGGGACTGGGGGAACTGAGGCTCTGAGAGGTCCCACAGCTAGGAGTGGTCAGCGCCTTGGTTCCTCTCCCCTCCCCGCTGCTGCAGAAGCAGGCTGGAGCCAGGCCCTCCACACGCCTGGCTGCCGCCTCGCTGTCCAGCCTCCAGGGGGTCTGAGCAGGGCAAAGGGCAGGGCGGCCCAGGACACTCTTCCCTCTGGAAGCAGCCAAAGATGGAGGAGGCTGGGCGGAGGGGGCCGGGCAGAGCTGGCCGCCTGCCCACCCCAGTCTCTGAAGTTGGAGAGGAGAACGCCGGCCTTCTCTGACCAGACACCCTCGCTTCTGGACAGCATCTGGGCAGGACTGGAGACCCCACAAGAGGAGGGGGCTGAGATGTTTCCTGGGGGCTGGGATGGTCAGGGGCCAGGATGGTGGGGAGCCAAGATAATGGGGGACTGGGATGGTGGAGGACCAGGATGGTGGAGAGCCAGAATGGCAGGGAGCTGGGATGGTGGGGGGCTTACCTCAGAGGAAAGATGGGGGGAAGGCATTTAATTTTCAGAGGATCCTAGAGGGACAGTATAAAGGCTCCTCAGGCCACCAAAGCCACATCTCTTATTTTACAGAGAAGGACACTGAGGCCCAAAATGGGGAAGGGGCCTCCCAGAGGCCTGAGGAGGAGCATGAAGCCAGATTTTCCTCACTCTGTCCAATTCCCTCACCCACCCTCATGCGCCAATTGTCAAGCTGGCCAGTGTGGCAGAAATGTGTGTGTGCGTGTGTGTCTGTATGTGTGGTGTATGTGCAAGTGTGTGTGTGTGCATGTGTGGTGTGTGTGCATGTGTGTCTCTGTGTGTGTGTGTGCATGAGTCAGTGCGTGCACGTGTGTGTATTATGTATATGTGTGTCTGTGCGTGTGTGTGTCTGTGTGTTATGTGTATCTGTGTGTGGTGTGTGTGCATGTGAGTCAGTGTGTGTATATATGTATGTGTATGTTGTGTGAGTGTGCATGGGTGTGGTACACGTGTGAATGTACATGTATCTGTGTCTTATGTGTCTGTGTGTGCATGTGTATGTGCATATGTGTGTTGTGTGTGCGTGTGTGGCATATGTGTGTCAGTGTGTTATGTGTATCTGTGTGTGGTGTATGCATGTGAGTCAGTGTGTGTATATATGTGAGTGTGTGTCTATGTGTATGTTGCGTGAGCATGCATGTGTATGTGTATGTGCATGTGTGTGTTATGTGTGTCTGTGTGTGTGCGTGTGTATGTACACACCTTGGGGGAGGCTGGCAGCAGGTCAGGAGGGCCTCATCCCACATCCTGTTTTGTATCTTATGGGCGAGGCCAAGGCCCTGGCCACGTCCCACAGGTCCTGCCTTGGGTAGCCCAGCCACAATGAGCACGTGACTGCCCGGCCCTTCTATCCTCCTCAGGTCTTGGCATCCTTTAACCTCCAGGCCCTTCCTCTCTCTAACCCAGCTTTCCCAGCAGGAGGAGACCTCGGCCCTCCCCTGGTCACAAAAGCTAATGCCTCCCTAGACCGGCATTCAAGGCCCTTTGCCATCAGCACTGGCTTGCCCTCCCACAGATGTCCTCTGGGCTCTGACCAAAAGCTTCCATTCCATCTCCCCTTCCTCGCCCCGGGCGCATGTGGAGGGAAGCCATCCCTTGTGCCTGGGAGGGTCTCCCTGGCTTGGGACAACCAGAATTATGAGGGACCCTCCCACAGCCTGTTACCTACTCCTCCAGAGTGAAAGGTGGATTTGGCCTTTCTCTGCCCCCAGCATCCATCCCTAAATCTCTGCAATGGAAGACCAGTGAGATTGCCACATGTGTAGGATGGGAGGCCCCTCGGTGGCATTCCCTGTGGGCTACCCAGTGTCCCCTTGACACTTCTGCTAACGGTGAGCTCATCACCTTGCAAGGCAGCCCCTTCCATTAATATTACTGTTCCTTATCACAGGGATAGGGAGGATCTCGGAGATATGTCACCAAGTGCTTCTTCCCTTCCCCTGGGAGGCAGGCAGCCTGGGGGTTGTAAAAACCCTCAAAACTGGCGTTTGGGTAGAATCCAAAGGCTTGCAAAGTGCTTTATACGGGCTGGGGCCTCCCCAAACACTGGGCATCGGTGACGGGCTGGTTATGATGATGCTCATTTCACAAATGAGGAAATCAAGGCTGACCCAGGGAGGCTCAGCTAGAAAGCGCCTGAGACAGTAGGAGAGCTCAGGCCTTCCTGACTCTAAGAACCATGGGGCTGGAGGGGAGCCCAGGGACCACCAACCCTGACCCCCACATTCTACAGCAAAGGGGGCAACACCCAACCACATGCATCATGGGATTGTGGGATCCTAGGCCTTGAGCTGTCAGAGACCTACTACGGCCTCTCTTGGTGTCCAGAGGAGGGAACTAAGGCCTGGGAGCCAGGAGACCCTCGGTCCAGCCTGCCAGGTGAGGAAGCAGCGGAGGGCCTGAGGCGGCCCCGTGCCTCCCCTCCTGGAGAGCTGCCTCAGGGCATCCCCCCAGCTCCTGGGGGTTCCTCCGGGGCCCTGCTCCAAAGCTCCCTCGGCTTCCCCATCGCCTGCCCACCGGCTCTTCCTCCGGCCCCCTCTCCAACCTGGGAAACTGGCCTAAATCAGCAGATTTCCCTCTGGATAAAAAGGAGCCCCTTGGGGCACAGTGCTAGGCACTCCCTTAAGGGGAGGGGATGGGGGAGGAATGACCCAGATAAAGCCAAGTTGCTAAGGACAACTAGTAAATGGAATGTAGTTTTAGCCTCAGAATATATTAGCATATGTTTGCATATATTAAAACAAACATCTTTTAAAATAACTCCTCTTTCCCCTTCCGAACAGGAAAGACTCAGGCTGCCCATATCAGAAGCCAGGAACCGAAGTCCTTATGGAGAACTGAGGCCCCAGGAGGTCAGGTGGGCCTTGATCAAAGGCAGGCCCTGACAAGAAGGGGGCGGGGTAGGAGCTCTGCGGTCAGGCTGGCCTAAGAGAGAGAAGCTGGCTCAGTGCTTAGGGCAGCCCGGCCGGGTGGGATCACCTGTTTTCTAGGCCCTGGAAAAGTCACTATTCCTCTCCGATCCTCTCCTGACTCTCCATGCAATGGTCCAGACTGGCTCGAAGAGTCACTTCCCTTAGCCTCATAGCCTCCCATGGCCGGTGAGTTGAGAGAGGTACCGCCAGAGCAGGTGAGGAGGAGAGGGCCATCCCCCCTTGCTGCTAATTCCCACTCTGGCTGTCTGACTTCTGGCTGGCCAGCACCACGAGCTGTTCAAGAAGGAGGGGTGTGTGTAAAGAAAGACTTCCCAGTTCCTGGACAGAGAGCTCCCCTGGCCATTATCCCATCATATGATGGATCCCAAACACAATGTTACACACCTGAAGAAAAGGAGCAGCTCATTCAAACCGCGGCTCAGGACACCATGCAAGCTTGGAAAAAGCAGTGGGACCATTCACAGAGCGCTGAGAGGGAAGGGTCCTTACACAGAGATCCTCCATTTACCAAAAAAGGGACTGAGGCCCAGAGATGGCGAGGAACTCAGTCAAGGCTGCTCAGCAACACCCAGCTTTCCTGATTCCTGATCGGCTCTCTCTGTGCCCCTGAGGGCTGCCTCTCCCAGGCACAGAAGGCCACCCCTCAGGCAGCACCAAGAGAAACAAGGCCACCACCAGGCCTCTCTGCAGCTCCCCTCCTCTCCAGAGCTCAATCCTCTCTTCTTCTTCCCTCTCTCCCCTCCGTCCTTCTCCTCTTCCTCCTCTCCCCAGCTACTGGCTGCCCACACAAACACAAACAATCCTAACACCTTCTTTCATTCAATTCCTGGGGAGTGAGTGGTCTACACTGCCTGCCCCCACTCCCATCACCACCCAGGCTCTTTGGAATTTCTTGAAATCTAGTTTCAACAAAGCTTGATGGACCAGGCTCTTTCCAAGGTTATCAGTGAGATCCCAGGTGCTGGAGCCCAAGTCTGCTCTTGGGCTCTGTCCTCCCTCCCACCCTCCCTCCCTCCATCCCTCCTTCCGTCCTTCCTTCCTTCCTTCCTCCCCTTTACTCTCTCAGCCCCTCTCCCCTTTTCTCCATCCTCCCCTCTCTGTCATCATCTCTCCCCTCTCTCTCTGTTTCTCTTCTCCTCCTTATGTGTCATCTCTAGGTGGTGCAGCTATCAGGCCTCAGACACTTGGGCAAGTCACTTAAAGGCTGCTGCCCTCAGTTTCCCCAGCTGTAAAAGGAGAGCATGTTACAGTGGGGATTCCTTTGTGTATTGGCCAGATTGCACAGCCCCTGAGATGCCTTCCAGCTCCCAAATTCTATGACTCTGAGGCTCGGTGACCCAAAGGCCCCACTTCAGCTCACAATCTGGGCTCTCCCAGCTCTCCTCCCATCCCCCCCAGGCTCCCCAGTTCTGTGAGCTCATCAAGGTCCTAGGGCTCACCAATCACCTCTAGGCAGAGGTCTCTCCAACCTCTCAGACCTGAGCTCTCCCCAGCTGGACATCTAACTGGCCATCTTGCCTGCCTCTCCCTTCTCGAATACATCCACCACAAAGTTACCAAGATAATATGCCCAGTACACCAGTCTAACCATGCTCCAAAACCTTCCTACAGTGGACTCCTACTGTCCCTCTGGGACAAAATGAGGACTTTAGTCTGTCTGGAATTTAAGGACCTCCATAATGGACTGTACTTGTCACACTCTACATTCCAGCCAAGTGGACTACTAGTGGTTTCCTGAGCTCACCTTTCCAGTCATCTCCCACCTCCATACATTTACCCAGGCCTTTCCTGGAACAGAAATCTTCACCTCTGGCTCCACGTGCCAGAAACTTTCTCTTCCTTCAGGGCTCACCTCAGTTGTCATCAGCCTCGTCTGATTTGGGGGGAGGGTGGGAAGGAGGAAGAGGATAAAATGTGTCCCCTTCCTTAGGAAATTTTCCTGGAGTACTCTGGAGGTCCCCTAGGGCTCAGAGGATCTTAGAAACCTCTGTATTCAGCGCCTATTATGTGCCAAGCATTGAGGCTAGAAAAGAGTACAGCCCCTGCCCTTATGGAGCTTATATTCCAAGACGGGGGGCAAGGAGGAGGGACAGCATGGCATATACAGCCAGTCCACCATGCCACACTGTTCATTCTCCTCCCCAGCCTCACCAGGCCTTCCAATGCTACCCCAGCCATCCCCTTATACTGACTGCATTCTGTGTCCCCCAGGCCTTGCAGAACCTAGGAATGATACCACTAATGCACCAGGCTCATACATCTGTCCTCCTCACTACAAGTCAGGCTGAACCCATGGACTTCTCCCATCCCAGAAGACTGAGCTGACATGTGTTTCCAAAGCCCCTGCCCTGTTCTGGCCCCAGTTTGACAAAAGTCCAGTGATGGGGGAACAACAGGCCCTCTCCCAAATGTGCCCTGACGGAGGAGGAAGAGCCTGACCAACACGGTTCAAGATGAAGGGGCTGGGGATTCCAGACAAAGAGCAGCCCTGGGGGGCCCTGGGCCTTGCAGGACACTGACCTGAGAGAAGAAACTCCACCCCCCAGCCTCTGTTCCATCATTCACGAACTGGAGAAAAAAATCCTGGTCCAGCTTTTCCCACAGCTCTGTCCTGGAACTAACCTCACCCAAGGGTCTCAAGTACCACAAATATTTGTTAAGAATAGAAGTTCACAGGGGTGGCTAGGTGGTGCAGTGAACAGAGCACCCGCCCTGGAGTCAGGAGGACCTGAGTTCAAACCCAGCCTCAGACACTTAACACTCACTAGCCATGTGACCTTGGGCAAGTCACTTAACCCCAATTGCCCTGCCTTCCCCCCTCCAAAAAAATTATAATAATAGTCCACCAACAAGCATTTATTAACAGTAACTGTTAACTAGTAAAAAATGGAAGCAAAGTAGTTCTGCCCCAAATGGGCTCTAAGCAGCACAACAGACTTTTCTATAGTGTTTTAGGGTTCCCCTCAGCAACCTGAGAGATAGATGCTATGACTGGCTTCATACTGCAGATGAGGAAACTGAGGCAGAGTTACCCAGCAAGGTAGTTTAGTGGCTCAGTCGAAAGAACCCTGTAGTCAAGAAAATCTGAATTAAAATCCTGCCTCAGACACTTATTGACCATGTGACCCTGGGCAAGTCACTTAACTTAAAGGCATCCAGGGAACTGGGTCTGGAGTCAGGAAGACCTGAGTTCAAATGCAGCCTCAGATACTTACTGGCTGCATCACCCTGGACAAGTCACTGAACACTGCCTGCCTCATCTGTAAAATGCACCTGCTTTCTAGGTTTGTCAAGAGGATGAAATGGGATTTTATTTGCTAAGAGCATTTCTCAATTCTTAAAATGCCAATGACTAGAGCAAGGACTGCTGGATCCATTTTATAGATGCTGATTCATTACAGAACTTAGCCCAAGGCTACAGTCCTGGAAGTAGCCAAGTCAGAATTGGAACCCAGGCTTTCCCTCTCTTCCCCCCATGCTACAACCTCCCATAAAGACCCTTCTCTGTGTAAGACACACCCAGAGAAGGAAGTGCTTTGGGAAGCCCCAAACACATCGCATGGGTGGGGCTGGGGAAGGGGATCACTGCTATTACTCCATTTATTCATTCCTGTAGAAAATAGACGAGTCTCATTCTGCCTGGGCCCTGAAAGGAGAACCAGGAGCAAGGTGATATTGCAAAGGGACAAATTTAGGCTTAAAGCTGACAATGAGGAGGGGCTCCCCACAAGTAGTGAGCTCCCCATCACTGTAGGTGTTCAAGTAGAGGCCAGATGGCTTTCTAGCGGAGGCTGTTGCAGTCAGATACAGGTCTAAGGCCTCTCCCAGCTCTGACATTTCCTGTCTTCAGGCCGTTCCTTAGCTCTGACATTCCCTGTTCTGAAGCCTTCCCCCAGTCCTGGCATTCCCTGTTCCAAAAGCCCCCCCCAGCTCTTTTCCTATGGCTCTAGGAATAGACCAGGCCCAAGGTGCTGGGTATTTAACCTGGGCCAGGGACCAGAAGGATGAAGAGGAGGGGATGGATGGGAGGGCTAATCCCTGGGCCACAGACGCTGAGGATCCCAGAATCCCGCAGGCCCCAGCCCAGCAGGGACAAAGTGACAGAGGGGCTGAGGCTCGGGTCCCCACCCCCGCCCCCCACTGGGGAGGATGAAGCCTCTGCCTGAAAAGCGTGTTCTCAGCGAGCACACAAATAAACGCTGTGTGAGCCCACACGGCGGCCACAGAGAGAGAGGCCCATCTGTGACTTCACAGCGTCTAAAAATGGTCTATGACTTCACTTGGGACGATCTGCCGATGAGAGGAGGGGGGCAGCCTGCCGATCCCCAGCCACCCCAGATCAAATTACGGCCTCAGCTCCCGGGCCGTTTCTAGAGCCAGTGCCCAGCAACACGGCTGAGGAAGGGTCAGCAGAAAAACAGAGAGAAGGGGAGAGCCAGCATGGCACATGGGACAGGGCCCTGAAATGAGAGCCACTGGTTCTGAATTTGAAAGCCGCTTTGTAACCCTAGGGTGATGGCCTTACTGATCTCATCCTCAGTTTCTCCATCTATAAAATGGGGAACATCATCCTCGCCCTTACTCTACCACTAAGGAAAACCCTCTAGGAATCCCAGACAGGAACCACTGATCCCAGCTCCGGCTTTGCCAATGGTGAATAGTCAATTGGTCAACTTCCCCAACCCTGCCCCTACTGGCTCCCAGGTTCCATCATCCATCCAACCCAACAGGGCCAAGGAACAGCTAGGTGACGAAAAGGAGGCCCGAGGGTCACAGGCAGGATTAGAACTTAGATCTTCCAGCCTCTATTCTCCTAGGGTGGCCAGGAGGAGAAAATGGCAGCCTCCACCAAGAAACTCAGGCCCGCAGCACGGCGGCAGCATGGCGGCGTCTACATTCATCTGTTTCTCACAGCTCAGGTCCTTGGCCAAATCACAAAAGGACAACATCTCGGCGTCGCGAAAACTGGAGGCCTGTTTGGCTACAAAGGAGAGATTAATTTCCCTACATACGTGTGAGGGTGGATGTAAGAAAAAGCTACCATCTGGGTAATCTCTGAATTTAGAAATGTAATCTGTATGTTTCAGTGTGATTAAAGGCAATATGATCCGGCTGGAATCCAACACCTTTCTTGGAGCCGACCCAAGAAAAAGGCAACCCACAGACCCCAGACATTGAGCGGTCGAGATGCCATGGGAATCTGGAATTCTGGAATCCTGGAATCCTGGCATCTGGGGAGGCCTGAGAGGGGCCTCAAAGGTCACCATCCTGGACAAGGTACCATCCAACCTCCATCTGAAGACCTCCATGGAGGGGAAGCTCACTCCATCTCTGGAGGCCCATTCCACTTTGGGACAGCTCTCCTTGTTAGGAAGTGACAGCGGACATCTGGCCCAAATCATCCCCTCCGTCACTTCTTCCCACTCCCTGTTCCTGGTTCATCCATGCCACTCCCCATCTCTCACCTCCATGCCTTTGCACTGGTTGCTCCCCACACCTGGAGTGCCCTCCTTCTTGACCTCCAGTCCCTGGTTTTCTTTCAGACTCAGCTCATGTGCTGCCTCCTCCAGGAGGCCTCCCTCGGTTGCCTCTCATCTGCTAGGTCTTATTTGCATGGTTTCCTCTGGACTAACCATCCCAAGAGTTTCTTCAACTGGTCTTCATATGAGCCAACCAACATCTGTACTTGTTCAGCTCCTGCTGGGTGATGATCTGTAACCCCCTCATGATGCTGGTCATAGGCAACTGGCATGACCACAGATGGACAGACAGCTGGGTCTGAGCTTGGAGGCAGGAAGAGTCTGGACCTGAGTTCAAATCTGACCTCAGATACTTATTGACTGTGTGGTTCTAGACAAGTCACTATTTGACTCAGTTTCCTCAACTGGAAAATAAGATTAATAGGGTCAATCTTACAGGGTTGTCGGGAGGATTAATGAGATCATATTTACAAAAGTGTTTAGTGGGGCCTCGGGCACATAGTAGGCACCACTCTTTTAAGTGCTTATTCCTGCCCTTCCCTGGTCCTCAGAGGAGGCTTCACAGAGGATCTGGACCCCAAGTTTGGCCTTACAGGACGGGAGGAAAGGACGTTGGCAGATGGAGATGGGGAAAAGTCACTCTGGGCACAGGGGATGGTGTGAGTAGAGACAAGGGAGTGGGAAGGTAGAATTAAAACCCAGGACCCAAGAACATGCTTGTACTGGAGAGGAGAGGGTGTGAATCAGGCACAGCAGGAGGTAAGGTCAGTCCACTGTTGGAGGCCCCAGTTTCCTACACTGCTTTGCTTATCCCAGTCCCACCAACACATAGCCCCGGCTCCTATCCTCCTGCTCCCATCCTCCTTCTGCAGAATATCAGAGCCTTCCTCTTTCCCCCGTCCCGCTCCTCGAATGAATGGAAGAAGTCGAGACCCTGGGTAAGCTCACATAACTGCCTTCCCTTCTGTACCCAGCCTAGATATCCTTGAGGGCTGCATCCTCTAGGGTCCTAGGGTCTTCTGCCCCAGCTGTGAGTGGCACCCACCCCTGGCTTTAGAGAGGAGGGAGGAGTCACCTATCCAGGGCAACCAGGCCTTTGTGACCCCTCTCTGAGCCTCAGTCTACTCCTCTGTGAAATGGGACCAGGGACCAGCTGATCTTTGGGAACCTGCCAGCCCTAAATCCTGCACTTGTCTCTCCTACACTAAGGGAACAGATTGGAATGAAGAGGCTGAGGCCCAGAGAGGGCTGGGGACCTGACCAAGGTCATACACCTTGCTCATGGCAGAGATGAGACTCAAGTCTCCAGACTCTGAATTCATGCTTCATCCTGGATCTCCCCTCCCTGTCTCCAGGACCAAGCTGAGGGCTGGGTTGGGGGGGGGGGATTGCCAAGGGTAGGCATGACCTTTCTTGGAAACTACCCACCCTCAGCTTTCTTTTCCCTGGGGACGAGGCTTGCACTGCTGGTTCCAGGAGCCCCTGAGCCCTTGTTCCAGCCTGCCCTGGGCTGGCCCAACCCCAGAGTACATAGTGAATGGGAAAAACCAATGGCTTGGCATGGTGTGGATTTTCTGACAATAGAAGGTTTCAGCTCCCTCCCCGCCCCCACCCCCACCCTGCTGCTGTTGCACAACACCTTGGGGGTGGGGGAGGGACAGGAAGACAGCCAGAGATCTCAGGCCTGAAGAGGTGAAAGGGACTTCAGTGGGTAGAGAGGGTCCTAGGTCTAGAACTCAGGCCACTCAGCTCAACCCCATCATTTTACAGAGCTGGAAACTGAGGCACAGAGGAATCAGTCAAGCGTCTTGCATAAGATTATACCTAGGAGCCTAGATCTGGTGTTGGGTGGGGTCTTTCAGGCCATCTAACCCAACTGCATCATTTTACAGAACAGTAAACTGAGGTCTGGGAAAGAAAAATGATTTGCCCAAGGTCACATGGGCACCATCGGCATAAACACTTAGAATGCCAGCCGATGGACTCCAGCACTCTCCCCCACCATCCCAGGTTGGTATGAACAAGGACAA
Source organism: Pseudocheirus occidentalis (assembly GCA_028646575.1). Classification (NCBI taxonomy): domain Eukaryota; kingdom Metazoa; phylum Chordata; class Mammalia; order Diprotodontia; family Pseudocheiridae; genus Pseudocheirus; species Pseudocheirus occidentalis. The sequence goes on from JAQQSW010001225.1 coordinate 16,554, forward strand.
CACATTGACTCTGAAACCAGATACGTGACCTGGGACCAGTCTGGGGAACAGGAAACACCTGCACTCCAGATCACTTAGCCTTCAATAAAGCCCTTTAAAGGCCCACTAGAAACACAAGACAGCCTAGGATCAGGGGGCTTGGAGCTAAGAGAAAGCAGCTTTTACTTTAAAAATAAGGAAACCAGAATCTAAAGAGAGGCCAAGGCTTGTCTGAGGCCACACAGCAAACTTGGAGTTGAGCAGGGGGCAAGAGCCTTGCTCAGAGTCTTAATTCAAGGTCCCCCACCCCCTGCAAGGCCCCAGCTTCCATTAGACACCAGGGTCCAACACTGGATGGGAAGCTGCCAGCTCCAAGGCACCATGGCAGGCTGGGGGCGCCATCTCTGACTCCCTCACTGAGAGGAGGGTCTTAGTCAAGTGAACCAGGTTGCTCCTTTACCCAATTTTCATCCTCTGCCCAATAGCACAGGAGAATGAAAAATGAACTGAGAGTCAGGAGGCTCTGGGTTCAAATTCCATTTCTGGCCACCTACTAACTTTGTGATTTTGGGCAAGTCACTCAAACTGGATAGCTCTCCTCATCTAGAAAATGACAGGTCAGACTAGCTCACTTTCCAGCTCAGAATCTATAATCCTAGAAGTGCAGCTGGGGGTCTGCTTTAGAGTTCGAGGCAATCAAGGAACAAGAACTTAGTAAGTGTGTCCCAGAGGCATTCTAGAGGGTCACAGAGAAAGGGGCCGGAGCATGTGCTACGCTGGGCTCCTTCTCTTCAATTCCACTGCTCTGTCTGTCCATTTATCCATCTGTCTCCTCCATCCTCCTCTTGCCCTCTCCCCATTGCTCTCTTTCTCCTCCTTCTGTCTCTGTCTCCTCTCTGTCTCCCTCTCTGTCTCTCTCCTTTATCTACCTGCGCTGTGTCTCCCGTTTTTTCCCCCTCCGAATTTCAATTCTATTCACTGCTAACTTCAGCTGACTATCTGCCTCCTCGGGTCCTCTTAGTTCTAGCCTGAAGTTCTATGGGCAGCTGGTAGCCCAGAGGTCTGGCCTTTTTCAGTTCACACCAAGACACTGGAATAGAAAACTCATCTTGCTTCATTCCCATGACAAGAGCTAAAAGCAGCGAGTGGAAAGCAACTCCAGAGAGACAAACTTTGAAGGAAAAACCCTGTAACCCATCAGAGCTGACCCCAAATGTCCGGGGCTGCCTTAAAAGGAAGTGGGTTGCCTATGACCGAAGACAGGCACATTTCTTAGGAATGTGGCAGGAGGGGTTCAGGTGTGGGTGGGATGGCATCATGACTTACATCAATCAGGCTGTTCCGGGGAGTCTGGGGATGAGAGCTGCCATTTACCCACTAATTCCTGGTCTGCAGGAACTCGCCTGAGCCCCAAGGTGAGCACAAGCCTATGAGACGTTAGGCAGGGAGCCTGCCGATGCCTCTAGTGCAGAGGTGAATCTATTCTGAGGGGCAGAAGGGTTACCTAAGGCTCAGAAAGGCTAACCAACTCTCCCACCATCAGCTGGTATGTTTTGATCAGTCTGGGTTTTTTAAGCAGCCTGTGATTTCATCTGTGGGAGAAAGCTCCTCTGTAGGTGCAGGTGAATACCTGCTCAGCTAATTCCAGCCTTAGGACAGTCACCAGGGGCACTGCAAGGTGGGGAGACTCCTTGAGGCTATAACATGTATGGTTCAGAGAGACTTGAACTCAGGGTTCCCTGACTCAGATACCAGAGTCCCAGCTTATCCTCACAGTAGGTTTTCGCCTCGAAGAATCACAGACCATTAGAACTGGGGGGGGGGGTGCTTTGGCCTAGCCTCCTCAGCTCACTCAGGGGAAAATGAGACTCGAAGTCATACAGCTAGTTATCTGGAACAGGACGATAATGGGGCGAACCAGACCAAGGCATGTTCTACTGTGCCATGGGAAGGAGAGTCAGGAAGCAGGCATGCCTGTCCCACACCCTGCATGCCTCCTTCTCAATATTTCCTTCTCCACCCTGAATACTAAAGCTTCCTACTAACCAGGGGGTCTTTCAGAAATGTCCTGTCTGGGCAGAGGAATCTGTGAGGAGAAATCTGTTTCTCATAGAGACCCCATGACTAAAGCTGCCTGGCCCTCAGCTGACAGGCAATCAGAGTTCACCAGGCTTTGCAGGCCAGGAACTGGCTCAGCTTTGGAGAGCTGATTATCAGAACAAACCCTGAACACAAAACTTCCCAGCTCTGGGAGCTGCCCCCAAGTGGACTCAGTTGCCTAGGGAGACAGGAGTTCCCCATTTCTGGAGGTCTTCAAGCAGAGGCTGCCCCATGGGGCTGTTGGGAAGGGCACTGGGTGGTCTCCGAGGTCCTGGCCAGCTCAGGGACACTGTGGGATCTGAGGTGGGGCTTCATCCCTGGGTTCCTCTCCAGAGCTATGCAGTCTGGCATTCTGACCCCTTCCAGCTGCCCTGTTCTGAGATTCAGATTCTGCCCTCAAAGGAGCCGAAGGGAGGCCAGAAGCCTCCAGTGGCCCGGCAAGAGTTCTGGGTTCCCACTGCACTCAGGCCAAGATGAATGACCGTCAGCACAACACACCTGCTGTCCTTCCTGGGAAAACCTATTTAGTTCAATGAAGCGGAAATAGCTAAGGGATCGGCATGCCTTACTCCTCTGGCAACCTCCCTCCACCCCAAGGCCTTTGTCCAAGTCAGCAGTGGGGGCTTGGATCCCCCAGCCGGGTCAGGCTCGGCGCAGCACAGCTCTGCATAGTGCAGCTTGGCACAGGCAGACCAGGGCCCCAAGACCAAGGTCCCTTCTCCCAACTTTCTGCCAAATTCACTGGGCTGTGGAACGAAAGCCCCTGCCCTCTCCCCTCTCGGAGAAGGAGCCCCTTTGGCTTCCCTCCCCCCCCCCAGGAGAGACCTTCCCTGGGCCATAGGTCCCCCTCAGCATTTTCCCCAGAGCCAAGGGCTGGCGCAGCTTTCCAGGCATCCTGAGGGCCCGCCCGGGAAAGCAGCTCAGAAAAGAGGTTCGGCTGTTCCCCGAGAACTGGCCAGCTCCCTCTCCAGGATAGTACCGCCTAGCCTGTGTAGCCCAAAGTGGGCTTTCTCCAGATAAAGCCTCAACACCGAAGCACGGACTACTCTCTCCCTGCAGCCTCCCCCCCCCTGCCCCCAGCCTTCCCGCTTATGGGGGGGGAGGGACGAGGATGTAAAGGGGGTTAAGGAACTGGGCCTGGGGAAGCTTAGGCCATCAGCCCCAGCGGGCAGTGCCTACGAGCCGCCACCCCCGGGAGAAGGAGGAGGAGGATGAAGTCACTCCCTGGGGGGCTGGCCCAGCCCTGCCCTGCCCAGCCTCCCAGGCCCAGATCCTTCAAGGCAACAACTCCCGGACCAGCCTTCCTGGGCAGCGCGCGTTTAGGGACCCAGCTGGCCAGGGGCTCCTGAGCGCTGCGCTCCGGGTGGGGCGCAGGCCGAGGTCTCCCCCCCTCCTTCCCCCAGCCGAGGAGGTGCCTCGCGGGCAGGCGGGCTAGGGGGGCTCCGAGTCACACAATAGCCTCCTCGGGGGATTCCGGTTTCAGGAGGGAAACCAGCAGCAGAGACAAAGGGGGCCCTGGAACCCGGAGAGCGAGAGGCTCCGGCCGGGGCTGCGGGACAACTGGGACTGGACCGGGGAGGGGGGGGGGGCGAGCGCGGAGGGGGCGGGAGGGGCCTGGGGCGAGGGGTGGGGCGGGGCTGGGCGGGGTGGGGTCCAGCCCAGCAAGATGGGGGGGGGGGCGGCGGGGGCGCAGCTCGGGAACTTGCCACCAACCTGTGTGAGTTCGGCCGGCATTGGGGCGGCTGCTGGGGCCGGGATCCGGCCTGCAACGACGGCGGCGGGGGGTCGGGGCGGCGGGGCCCGGGGCTCAGGGGTCCCAGGCCGCGATCGGCCCCCGGGCTGTCACGGGCGAGCCCGCTCCGCTGAAGGAGGGCACGGGAGGGGAGCGGCCCGGCCGGGCTGCCCCTGGCCAGCCCTGCCCCGCGCCCCGCCGGTCGCCCTGGCCGCTGCCCGGCTGCGCTCCGGCTCCTCCTGGGCTCCCG
>JAQQSW010001226.1:0-20608 GCA_028646575.1 Pseudocheirus occidentalis
ATATATATATATATATATATATATATTCATATATATATTCCTTTCTGTTTAGTTATTACTTTAGAATTATTATATCCAGCTTTTCTTTTTTTAAAAATATTTTTTATTTGTTTTCTTGTTTACATCATTCATTTTCATTACATTTTTGAATTACAAATTTTCTCCCTGTCTTGCCCCTGCCCCAACTCTAAAACAGCAATCCCACATATCCAACTTTTCTAAAGTTCTAATCAGAAGATTAACTTTTTTCTATTTTTATCTTTGTTAGACTTATTTAGTTCTGAAAGGGGCACATTAAGACCTCAGACTATATAGTTTTGTTTTCTATTTCTCTATATAATTTATTAACTTTTCCTACAAGTAAGTACTTGGATGCTAAGTCTTTTGGTGCATATATAGTAATGAATTCATATTATTTTGTTATGATGCCTTTAAAATAGAATATAGTTTCTTTGTTTATCTTGTTTAACTATTTTTTACTGTGACTCTGTTTGGCATTGTAATCGCTACTCTTGCTTTTTTAATTGCCTGAAGCATAATAAATTCTGTTTCAGTCTCTGATTTTATCTTTTTGGATCTTTGTTTCAAGTGTGCTTCTTGTAAACAATGTATTGTTGGTTTCTGCTTTCTGCCTTCCATTTTATGGCTGAATTTTTCCCATTCTTGTCACTGTTAGGATAGTTAATTGTGTATTTCTTTTAATTAGAATCTCTAATTTTTTTCCCTCCTCTTTTTATCCCTTTTTTACAAACAAGAAAGTTGTAGAAAAAAATAGTCTGAAAAATGGCAATGCTCTATATTGAAATGATCTATTCCTACTCTTCTGTAGGAATAGCCCAAACCCTAGTGTCTGATCCATATACTTCTCTCCCCTTAATTACTCCTTTATGGTCATCTGTGAGAAGCTGAAATTAGTTTTGCTTATGAATGTGCCCTCCCTGTATCTATTCTCCCTCTGAAGTCTCTCCCTGTCCCTTCTTGTGTCCTTGATGTTTGATGTATTAATTAGCACAGTCAAGCAAAACAAATTCCCATGTTGGCCATTTACAAATATGTTGTCTCATTTTCCACATTAGTCCATTACCTCCTTATCAGAAGACAGGCAGCATACCTCTCCACTGGTCCTCTGGAATTGTGGTTTGTTATGGTATAGACCACAGTTCTTAAATCTCATTCAATTATTTTATTTTCAGAGCTCAAAAGATATTTTTAAAATCAAGAGAAAAATTTGGAAAAGAAATGACAGTGAAAAAGAAAATTATGGAAAGAGAGTCAACAGCTTGGTAAAGGAGGCACAAAAGATACTGGAAGAAGATAATACAGTATAATAAGATACAGAATACTTACAGTATAATAAGATACACAATACTTACAGTATAATAAGATACAGAATTGACCAAATGGGAAAAGAAACACAAAAATCCACTGAAGAGAATTCCTTAAAAAGTGTAATTGGCCACATGGAAAGGTACAAAATTCATTATAGAAATTTCCCTTCCTCCTACCTTCCCTCCTTCACCCATTGAAAAGTCAAGAAAAACAAAACCTGTTACAAATGTGAATAGTCAGGCAAAACAAATCCCTAAATTAGCAATATTTTAAAAAAGTGCTTCAGTATACACTCTGTCACCTTCCAGTCTAGAAATAAATGGCATGTTTCATCATGAGCTCCTTGGAACTGTGATGGCTCATTGTGTTCATCAGAGTTCTGACTGAAGTCTTTCAATGTTGTTAATCTTTGCAATATTGTGGCTATTGTATAAATTATTCTCATGGTTTCATTCACTTTGTATAGCATTCAAGTCTTCCCAGATTTTTCTGAAGCTCTATGTCATCATTTCTTATGACAACACAATGACATTCCATTAAGTCCATATATCATAATTTCTTCACTTATTCTCTAGTTGATGCATACCCTCTTAGTTTCCACTTTTTTGCTCTAACAGAAGGATTTGAAGGTGAGTCTTTTTGCTCTTTAATCTCTTTGGGGAATAGACCTAGTATTAGTGTCATGGCATCAAAGATTATACACAGTTTGGTGAATTGGGGTGCATAATTCCAAACTGATTTTCAGAATGATAGGACCAATTCACAGCTCCCCAGTAGTGCATCAATGTGCCTGTTTTCCTACAGCCCCTCAACATTCATCATTTTCTTTCTTTCTTTCTCTCTCTCTTCCTTCCCTCTCTCTTCCTTCCTTCCTTCCTTCCTTCCTTCCTTCCTTCCTTCCTTCCTTCCTTCCTTCCTTCCTTCCTCCCTCCTTCCTTTCCTCCCTTCTTGCCTACCCTACCTCATCCAATCCTTTTTTTTTTTTTTGGCATCTCTACTGGAGTATATGTGGGAGAGCTGGGGTCAAAGCTCTATTAGCTTTGACATTAACGTTTTAACTAGAAGTCTGGTCATAGCATTTATACTGTCCCAGAGAATCCTGAGGCACAAAGGAAGTCACCATAGCATAGTAGAAAAAGAAGGTAAACAGGGGAATGGGAAGCCTTCTGTCTTATCTTGGCACTGACATTTACCAGCTGTGTGACTCAGAACAAATCACTTCCACTCTCTGGACTTGAAGTTTCCTTGCCTATGAAATAAGGTGGGGAAGTGGAAGAGAGGGCTGTGTGATCACTTCCAGTTTTGACATTTATGATTCTAATACAGATTAGAATGAACTGTTTCCTGAAGTGCCATGATCTGGTCTGGACAACTTTTATCATGAGCTCACATGAAACTTCCATGCCAGCCACATTGATTGAATGAGACAGTGAAAGCATTCTCATAAAATAAAAGAGACAGTCACCAAACTTGAGCTAGCTCCTAGATCTCTTTAGGCCTAAGTTTCATGTTCCTGTAAATCACCTGATTTCGGGGAAATCAGATGATGTGCCCCTACTCCCCCCTCCCTTCTTTTCTGTAAGGGGCTTTTTGTAGTGGTCCCTTTTTGCTACACATGGATAATCATAGCTATATGTCTTTGTATTGGGTAAGAGGGGCTTTCCAGCGTCCTGTGTAGACTATGAGGTCATGTTACCCCACCAATGGGGTAATGATCCAGAACTAGGGGATTTTTGGTGGGAAGGGTTTGGGGAGTTTATCTGGAAATTTTTTTTTCATAGAATTGTTTGTACAAGGGTATAAAACTGCTTGCTTGCCTCTTGTTGGGTGCCTCCCTATACCAGACCTATCTGGATGGTGATGCCCAATTCTTGTGAGACTTGTCTTTAGAATAAAGAGCTTCTGTTTCTACCTGGAGAAACCTCTGAATTTATTTGGGTAAGGGTCTTTGGGGTCTTTATTGCACTCACTGATAACAATAGTTCACACTAATATAAGGCTTTTTAGGGTTTGCAGAGCACTTTGTATCCATTAGTTCACTGGCACGTTGAAAGTATCTTCCTCTGCTAAGTGATTACAAGTTCTGAATGCTTGTTAGTCATTAGTGTCAATAGACATTTCTGGAAAATATAATGCCATCGTGAGGGAGAAAATATCTTGCATGTGTATAATGTGTATAATGTTTTTCAAAACACTTCGCTTTTTTTCTGTAAGCATCCTCAGGGAACTAGGGACAGGTATTATTCTGTCTATGTAATAGCAATGCTCATAATCCAAATCAAAATGTCTATGACCACCTGAGCCCTGAAGGGATCGCTCCATAGAACCCTTCCAGTGAAGGGAGTTCTGCCAGACACCTGGTCCAAGGACTGGGGCCCAGGTGGCTACTTCTACACATCTGAGGCCCCTGGAGAGTGTGTAGCTCCCATGAGCAAGAGAATTCACTGAGGGGAGTGGCGGCTGAATTTTTATATGTGTGGTTTTCAGATAAATATGCAAAAACCTTGTGGATTGAATTGTCTGTTTAGCTATTGTCAGTGTTCTGCACACTGGCTACATGTTAGTGAAGTGAAGGCAGGAGGTCCTTGGAGGTAAGTGGTTCTGAGGATTTCTATCAAGTCTACATGCACTGAATTCATAGAGAGAGAGACTGAGGTCCTCTCAGAACATTACTCATCTCTGATTATTAATACATTTAACTAAAAAACTGGCAATCATTTCACATAAAAAGTGGTGTCCTTCCTGGGAAAGATGGGTGGGGAGACTATTGTGGTGAATGTGTGTTTTACCTCTCAAATTGATGGTGGGAGAAAACATGCATACGAAATAGGCCTAATCTTTTTCTATGCCAGGAAAATGTAAAGTGAAAAGAAGTATTGGGTAGTTACTGTAGGATGGTTAAGAATGTCCCTTGTCACTTTGGCTGAATGTGTGCTTATTGTGTTACAGCAGAAAATGCCCTGGGCTGGCTGGGGGTTACTGGACCTGATCCAGCTTTGCTTACTGGCTTTGTGGCCTTGAACGAACCAGAAAGCTATTGAAGGAGATCATACACATGAGGTCCTTTGTAAAACCTCTTCACAGCACTATGGGAAGGTCAGTTATTACTGATGTGTGACCTTGGGCATTTTTCATTTATAAAATGGGAATGGGTGGAGTTGGGCCAGGTGAAGTTCTGTGCTCCTATAAATCTTTTAAATTATCTTAGAGTTTTTTTTATTTCTCCTAAAGCTACCTGAAGATTGTTAGCCAGACTCTAAAGCACCACAGGCCCTGGTTTTTCCAACTCTTCTGTGGCTGTTTTCCAGCCTACATGTGTCAGTCAGGCTGGGGCTCTGACTTCTCCCAGAGATGTGCCTTGATTTGTTTAACTCCAATTAATCAAACTCAGTGAATAAAGAGTGGGGCTTAGCTCAAAAGAACTAAGTTAGAGTCTTCCCTTTACTTGCTATGTGAAGTTGGACAAATCATTTTGCTCTGTGTCTGTCTTTCCTCATCAATAAAATAAGCAGGTTGACTAGATCAGAGGTGTCTAAGGCTGCATTGTTGCCACCTGTCAACTCCCCGGTATGTGTGGAGAACCAGATTAGAATGTAATTGGGAAATATTTTACAAAATAAATAAAACACAATAGAACACAGATAATATGAATGTGTATTTTTCAAAGTCAATATGCTATGCTGCTTGCAGGGGTCCTTATGGATAGCCTAATAGGTTCCCCACCCCCTGATTCTGGTGGCTCATCTGTAAGCTGAGAGCATTGGACCAAATGATCATTATATGTCATTCAACTTGAAATATTCAGTACTGTGGTGTTGTACTATTTCTACTAACCCACACTGCCTTTACTCCATTATTCAGTGACTAGGAGGGGTAAATGCTGGAAAGAGATACTAACAGATGAACAAGATTTGGACACCAAGAGCTAGTCAGGCACTTGGTATTTCTTGGAACTAACAGATGCAACGTGGTGACCTCGATAAAGAAGTGACCTCTGTCTCAGGAAGACCTGAATTCAGGTTGTGTTACACATACTAGTTATAGGAATATAGTGAGTCAGAAGGACTTTCTTACACCAATGAAATCAGAAGTCTACATCAGCAACCTGCTCACGCCCCTCCCCCCCAATCAAACTTTAACTTTAACCCAAACTTTGACTTTAACCCAAACCTCAACGATTTCATCTGAAGTGGTGTTTCTCAACCACTAGAGTACCTACAACCAGCAAAGGAAGGCTTCATCACCATCAATTCATCAAACAATTAAATGATCCTTCATATGGTGATTCCAGAAATTAGACTTGTCTTCTTAATAAGTTTAACAGTTAAGTTCTAATGAATTTACCTTAACTCTTTAGGGAGAATTTCCCTCACCACAAATCACATTACCCATGTGGTGTCAGCCAATTTCTCAAGAGGAATGAAATTGTGTTGGCTGCCAGGGACACTGATTTCTGTGGAAATAAAGGCTGTACTTTTCCATGGACCACATTGTTGGCACTTGGAAGCTTGAACTGTTTCTGTCAAATTCTTCCGAGTTTTAGTGATAGGTTAGGGTGTAGGTGGTGTATGGGCAAAATCAATCTCCATCTATCCTTTTCTACAAAAACAAAACTGTAGTGGCATCTCTGAAAAGCAATAGCCACCCAATGGGAGGCAGTCTGGCATGCTTTGTTTCTGGAGCCAGATGTGGATTTGAATCTTAGCCCTTGGGTAAATTTCTTCTGTGGGTCTCAAGTTTCCTCACTGGATTAGATGAACCCCAAGATCCTTTCAATTCTAACATTTTATTCTTGTTCAATTATGTCCTACTCTATGTAATTCCATTTGGCATTTTCTTGGCAAAGATACTGGAGGGGTTTGCTAATTCCTTCAGCTCATTTTATAGATAAGTAAACTGAGGCAAACAGGGTTAAGTGACTTGCTCAGGATCACACTGTTAGTGTCTGAGGTCAAATTCGAATTCAGAAAGATGAGTGCCTGAGTCTAAGCCCAGCACTCTATCCACCACACCACCTAACTGCCTCTTTTTATTAATGCAGCAACATACTAAATTCAAATAGGAACTATACATTTTACTCTGATTTGAGCTGTACTCAGGAGTGCTATGGACCTCATGCTGGTCATGTTTGACACAGACAACATGTGGTCTAGGCTTAAGAAAGTGATGGAAAATATGTTAATTATGCAGATTAAGTTTAAAAATGTATCACAAATATTTTTAAATTTTCTTTCTGGAGAGCCGGTTGTTAAACATTCTTGAGTACACCCTGTTCTCCACTAACTGAAGGGAGCCCATTTCTTGGTAGCTATCAGCACCTCTCTTGCCCCTCTTCTGAGGAGCCGTGCTCCAGGTGACTTCAGTTGCATCATTTATCATTTCTTGTTTCATGGATGAGAGAGTTGCCCTGGCCACAAAATCCAGCTGAGCTTGTGTACTTATTATTTTTTTTTTTTTGCTTTTTGGAGGGCAATTGGGATTAAGTGACTTGCCCAAAGTCACACAGCTAGTAAGTGTGTCAAGTGTCTGAGGCTGGATTTGAACTCAGGTCCTCCTGACTCCAGGGCCACCTCTAGTCACTGGGCCACCTAGCCGCCCCTTGTATAGTCTTAGAATAGGTAGGGATCTCAGAGGCCAACGCTCTCATTTTAGAGATGAGAAAACAAGCCCAGAAAGAGAAGATGCTTATTGTCACGAGCAGGATCTTGAACTGGAAATTGGTTCTATTGTTTGTCACATCTCATGGACCAGGAGCAGCATTGATTTAGTGGAAAGAGCTGGACTTGGAGCAAGACACTCAAATGTGTCATCTTGGGAAAGTAACTTCTCAAGAACAGAACAGGAGAGCTTTGTACACAATCACAGACACATGGTATCTGTGACGACTGACCTTGACAGACTGGGCTCCTCTCAGCAATGCAAGGTTACAAGATAGCTCTAAAGGACTCGTGATGGAAAGGGCTCTCCACATCCAGAGACAGAACTGCAGAGTTTGAATGTTGATTGAAGCAACTTGTTCTCTCTCTCTCTTTTTTGGTTTTGTTTCTTCTTTCTTGTTGTTCACTCCATTGGTTATAATCCTTCCTTCCTTCCTTCCTTCCTTCCTTCCTTCCTTCCTTCCTTCCTTCCTTCCTTCCTTCCTTCCTTCCTTCCTTCCTTCCATCTTCTCTCCCATTTTTTTTGGTTTGAGTTTTCTTCCAAAAAATGACTAATATGGAAATATGTTTTTAGATGATTACACATGTATGACCTATATCACCTTGTTTGCCATCTCAGGGAAAGGGGAGGGGAAGGGAGAAACGGAAAATATTTGGAACTCAAAATTGTTTTAAAAAAATGAATGTTAAAAATTGTTTTTACTTGCAGTTGGGAAAAAATAAAATATTATTTAAAAAAAGAAAAGAAAAAGAAACAGCTCTGTGAGGTAGTGTATATATCATCCCAGTTTTACAGATGGAGGAATTGAGTTTCTGAGAGGTTATATGGTAAGGTGTGATTTGAATCAAGACCTCATTACTCCAAGTTCAGTTTATTAGGTCATGGTTCCTCCTATTATAGCATCTACATTATTATGACTAATCCAGGAGGAGAAATGCTCTAAATTTCCCCAGATTATGAGATTAGAGTTCTGAGAGTAAGTAAACTCCATAGGGGACTGAACTTCCCCAGGACATTGTGCAAAAGATAATGGCCGGTTGTTCTTCATTACCGCAGTGAAAAGAGGAAATGGGTTTGTGTTACACAAGAATTTAGACTAGACATAAGTAAGAACATCTTGCATAGCATTTTTAGATATTGGAATGCAACGATTTTCACCTGAATATACCAGTATATCCTTTGTATAATGTACAAGTTCCTAAGACTGGAAAGGATCTTAGGAGTCAAGCCTCGCCATTTAAAGTTGAAGAAACCGTAGTCCAGGCAGAAGTGATTCGGCCAAGTCACGAAGGTAGAAAGCAGCAGGACCAGGATTCAAACCTGGGCCTTCTGGGGACAAATCTGGCTCTTTTCATTATGCCACACTGATATGCCTGACACAAATAATGAAGAGAGGAGAGGGAAAAGAAAGGATGCCTTAGTCACAATTTAGTCACATCAGGTAGGAAAATTGCCCTCCACTGGTTCTTGATTTGTTGGGCCCTTAAGAGATGAGCAGGTTGAGTGATTCCCTATATTGTTGAGTTCGAAGACCCCGTTTTAGTGTAGAAAATTGTCATGGACGTCTACAACATAGTTGTCATTTCGTTAGTATTTTCAGCTGAAAAAATATACATTAGCAAAAAGAAACTGAATTTAGTAAAACTTTTAGATGAATTTGTATTTTACTAATCACAAAATGCACATACACCCATACATATACATGAGACATTCTGTTGTGGAATGTACAGTTGATTAATTATGGATTTGCAGACTGTTTGCAATAACTCTGTGGCCCACAGTTTGGGAATTAGAGATCAAGTCTAAGACACTCCTTTTACCCATAAGGGAGCAGATGCAGGGAAATGAAGTGCATCAAAGCATGACTTGAAGCTGGAATACTGGATTCCAAGTCCAGTGTTCTGTCCGCCTCTGAGGCAGCTTGGGGCTCAGTGGATAGAGCACCAGACCCTTTGTCAGAAAGATCTGAGTCTAAGATCTGGGCTCAGATGTTGCCTTGCTGTATGACCCTGGGCAAGTCACTTCACCTCTGTATCATTTTTTTTTTCTCATTTGTAAAATGGGATAATAACAGCACCTGTCTCTTAGAGTTCTTGTGAAGATAAAATGAGACAATATTTTCAAAGTGCTTTGCAAACCTTAAAGTCCTATATAAATGCAAACTATTATTATTATTGTTGTTGTTGTTATTGTTAGAGGCAGCTAAGTATTGTAGGGGATGGAGCATTGGGCTTGGAGGCAGGAGAACCTGATTTCAAATCTGTTCTCAGACACACACTAGCTGTGTGACCCTGGGCAAGTCACTTCACCTCTGTTTCAGTTTCCTACCCGCCCAGGATAGCTGTGAGGACCAAATGAGAGATTGTTATAAGAATCAAATTATAAAGTACTTAGCATAATGCCTGACACACAGTGAGCACTATATAAATGTTAGTTTACTAGCTGTGTGAACCTGGATGAGTCACTTCACCCTGTTTGTACAATGAGCTGGAGAAAGAAATGGCAAACCCCTCCAGCATCTCTGCCAAGAAAACTGCAGAGGGGGCCCTGAAGAGTTGGACATGGCTGACAAACAGCTGAACAACAACAACAAATTTCTGATACAAATATCTATGGAACTTTCCATCCTTTCTCTAAAAGATGAGTTCCTTTGTCTTTGTGCACATGTGCCTATACATAGTTGAACCAATTTTTGTTTTTGAATTAGAGCAGAGTTTATGGGCCACAACCAGTCTAATATTTCCAAATTAGTTTCAGCCAAGGTCCTTTGCTCAGCCAGGCTACCCTTTTTTCTGTTTGTTCTTTTTGTTTATTTTTCCTCATTTCTTGAGCTTGGAGCAAAAACCAGAACAATACAAAGTGGGTCTCTAAAATGACCCAGTTACTGCCCCCGCTCTGCAAGGTCAACTGGACGTCTCAGGAGACGTGACTTGTGGAAGCTAAGTGGGCCTCCAGGCTATGTTCAAGAATGCTCCACACAGAGATGGCCATGAGCCACACCGTGCTGATCCTCTCAGCTGCATTGAGAGAGATGGTGGTCAAGAGGAGACAGACTTCAGGCTCTGGAGGGTGTAGGGGAAGGAGAGCACTTAATGCTCAGTCAGCAAAGACTAGCTGATAACTGGAAGAAGAGTGAGGAAATTCATGGATCTTTCTTTATTTTTGACTCTTTGCCAGAGCTGTAACTAGGAATTCTTTTACTTGGAGCAAGTGTGTGTGTGTATAATTGTTGCAATGGAACAGTGTTCAAAAGAGTCTGAACCATGGCCCCATGGAGTTTGTAGTAGAAATTATTCCAGAAGAGGGGTCGATGGGATGTCCAAGAACCAGACAAAGGAGAAGAGTCACGCACGTCTGTTGTCAGTCTTCTGAACATGTCTCATATATGCAACCTTCTCTCATCCTGCTGCCACCTGGATGCAAGTTCTTATTGCTGTGCGCTTGGACTATTGCGATAGCTTTCTGACTGGTCTCCCTGCCATGGGCCCCTCTTCCCTCCAGTCCATCCTTAACTCACTTGTCAAGTTGCCCTTCCCAAAGTTCAGGCCTTGATTAAGTAAACTCAAGTTTCTCCCTATTAGCCCATGATCAAATAAAAACTTGTCTGTTTGGTAGTCAGAGCCCTTCATACCCTGAACCCTTTCTACTTTTCCATTCTTGTACGATACTCTCCTCCAGGTACTCTGCAATCTGGTGTTCCTGGACTGGTTGCTATTCCCCAAATGAGACATTCTGTCTTCCATCTCCCTTCATTTTCACTGGGCTGTCCCCCATGCCTGGAAGACTGCTCTCTCCTCTCTGTTTCCTGGTTTCGGTCAGCAAGCATTTGTTAAGTGTGTATTAATGTGCCAGGAACTGTGCTAAGTGAAAGGGATTCAATGAAAAATTCCCCCAAAGCAAATTAACCCCCCCCAAAAACAAAACAAAACAAACAACTCAACCCCAAAACAAAAAACCAGTCCCTACTTGCAAGAGATTCACAGTCTAATGGTGGAAACCATGAGTAAACCACCATGTATGAACAAGAGATATACAGGAAAAATTGGACATAACCTCAGCGTGTAGTCACTAGTGTTGAGAAATCAGGAAAGGCTTATTGCAGAAGGTGAAACTTTAGCTGAGATGCAAAGGAAGCCAGGTAGGTCAGAAGATGGCAATGAGTAGGAAGAGAATTGAAGACAACGAGGATGGCCAGTGAAAAAGTCCAGAGTTGGGAGATGGAGGAGTAGCAAGACCAGTGTCACTGGATCCAAGAGTCTGTGGAAGGCAGAAAGGTGTGAGAAGACTGGGAGGGGAAGGTCTGAAGGGATTGGTTGTGAATAACTTTAAATGAAAAACAGAGGAGTTTATAATTGATCCTGGAAGTAATAAGGAGGTATTGGAGTTTACTGAGTGAGGAGGGCAGGGGATGACATAGTATGACCCGAACTTTGTTTGTTTAGCCTTTTCCAGTCATGGATGGCTCTTAATGACCCCATTTGGGGTTTTCTTGGCAAAGACACTGGAATGGTTCACCATTTCCTTCTCTAGTTCACTTTACAGATGAGGCAAACAGGGTTAAGTGGCTTGTCCACCTAGTCAGTATCTGAGTTTAGATTTGAACTTGGGTCTTTCTGGCTCCAGGCATGGCGCTCTATCCACTTTACCACATGTACACTGACCTGAACTTTAGGAAGATCAATTTGACAAGTGAAGTGAAGGTAGACTGGAGTGAGGAGAAGCTTGAGGCCAGGGGAGTAACTAGTAATCCAGGTGTGTGGTGATGAGTGGGCTTACACCAAGGTGGTGGCAGTGACAAAGGAGAGATGGAGACATATGCAGCAGATGTTCAGAAGGTAGAATCAAAAAGACTTGGCAACAGATCGGATATGGGAGATTAATCAATTAAGGATGACACCTTGGTCAGGAGCCTGGGTCACTGGCAGGATGGTGGTACCCTTGACAATAATAGGAACATTAAGAAGAGAGGAATGATAATGAGTTTGGTTTTGGACATGTTGAGTTTCAGGTGTCAAAAGGACATCCAGTTCAAAATGTCCAACAGGCAATGGGAAATGTGAAGTTGGAGGGTTAGGAGAGATTTTAGAGATGGATAAGTAGTTCTGGGGGATCATTCACATAAAAATGATAATTGAGTATGTTATGGGGGAAGTAAATTCTCTTTTGAGTTCATGTGACAGGTAACTGCTGCTTAAAAAAATACACAGGCAGAGTGATGGCAGTGTGGGCCCTTAAGTGAGCTGCTGCGCAGCCTGTGGGTTAGCATTTCTCCCTCGCACTTTGGGTCACTCTGCTTTCTCTGGGCCATCCATTTCTTCTCTACCCACATCCACCTTGGATGTGGAAGGGCTGAGCGCTGGCCTGCCCGTGAGATAGGTTGAAGGCTGTGTGTGTTTGGAAGGGCGATGGCCCGATGCAAGACACTATCCGCTTCAAGCAGAAGCAGGCTGGGGACCCTGTGGAAATCAAGGGAAGTATTACAGGATTAGCTGAAGGAGACCATGGATTCCATGTCCATGAATCTGGTGACAACACTCAAGGATGTACCAGTGCAGGTGCTCACTTTAATCCTCATTCCAAAAGACATGGTGGACCAGGTGATGATGAAAGGCATGTTGGAGACCTTGGCTACGTGACTGCTAACAAAGATGGTGTGGCAAATGTATCTATCAGAGATCACCCAATTCAACTTTCAGGACCAATATCTATCAGTGGCTATACTATGGTGGTCCATGAGAAAGCTGATGACTTGGGCAAAGGGGGTACAATGGGAATCTGAACCTCTTTCCTGCCCCTAGACCCTTTGCTTAAGTGACTCTGAGAATGTTCCCTAATTTGAAAGTATACTCTGTCCTCCAGTAGGCTGAATGTGGTCACATGGAGCCTGTGGCAGGAAGCTTGTTTTTAGGGAATGGCCACTTTGTAATTGGACAGTGGGTCAAGAGGGCTGTGACATTCTCTGACCCAGGAAAAGCATGTATATATACGCCCTGATGTGAGGTTTTCTTTGGGGCTCACTTTGAGAAGAGTTGTGTGATTTGGCCAGATGAGTCTCTGGAGGCCCCCCCCTCCCACTTTGAAAAACCCAGATGTTGATGCTTCCCTCTCTGGTAACTTGAATAGGTAATGGATGTGATGGTCAGATGGTTGGAATTCCATCTTTTGATCTGTTTCTTGGTCTGCTTGTAACTTGTGTTTGCAACTTGTGCTTGGAATTTGTGTTCGTATTATCTGGAGTTCAGGGTGCTGACTTTTCCCCCTGAACTAGGTTAATTATGTTTGTTTGATTAAAGAAAGATTGTTAACCCATTTTGAGTTGCTTTCCTTTAGAAAAGCAGATCTAAGAACCTGTGCTAGCAGCTGCCCTGGGTATGCTAGGGTGCTTGCTGATACAGGGGGAAATGCAGAAAGTGAAAAGAAGGGAAATATTGGACCTGGCCTAGCTTGTGGCATAATTGGGATTACTAAATAAAACAGTTTCCTAGGATATAGCTCAGGCACTTAGGAACACAAAGATGTGGATGATTTTATGTAGAAGCATACTTGGCAAGACCATTAAATACTAATCCTAAGTAAAAAAAAAAATCCACACAATGCAGAAATTATCAAAGTAAAAAAATAGTCTTTTTTAGGTTTTATTATGCTTAAACATAGGTTTAGAGCTCATACCCCAAACAAACAAATACACCTGAGTGAAGATTAGGATTTTAACAAGACCTCTTATAGGCAAAATTACATCAGAGTAATAGAAAAATTATTCCTGTACATAGTGCATAAAACAGATTCATAATCCCATGCTTCCTTCAATGTCACAAAAGTTGAACAAACTTAGTTAAATGGAGTTATAATTTCATACATTCCCCAAGAAAACAACCTAGTTTAGCAGACTGTATAGGTAAATTAAGTCAGGTTATAGATTAAAGATTGAATTTAAAAAACATATACTCACAAAACTATAAAATCGCACCAAAAAAAAGTCTTAATGGGCTAATTGAGAGTAAAAGATTTACATATCATAAAGATTTGGCATCAGAGAAATTCTTCCATGAATAAAATTTTTTTTAAAAGATGCTGTGTTCCCTTCTTCCTCACATTTTGTTTCTTATTTTAGGGTTGTCGAAAGTCTTCCCTTAACACCATTATTTCATGAGTCAGGTTTTGATCAGGTAAAGTTAATATTAATACAAGGAAGGCTTTTAGTAACCAAAAGTTGCAGAAGGAATGGTCCTGAGCCCTGAACAATAAAAAGTAATAAAAAGAAATCAAAGATGAATCACAAATCCATTGAAACTGATGAGATTATTATAGTATTGAGGGAGAAGAAAAGAAGGGCTAGGATAGAACCTAGAGGGGTACCCACAGTTAATGACCATGACCTTAAAGAAGATCCAGCAAAAGACACTGAGAAGGACAGGTCAGACAGGTAAGAGGGAATCCAGGATAACATAGTAAATACCAAAAACCCCCCAAAAATAATGTCAAGAAAAAGAGGGTGTTTGACAGTGTCACTGACTAAAGAGGTGAAGAAGGATGAAGAATGAGACAAGGTCATGATTTGATGATCAAGAGATCATTGATAACTTTGGAGCAAGTAGTTTCAGTTGAATGATTAGGTTAGAAGTCAGACCAGAGAGTTAAGAATAGAGAGAAAGAAGTGGAGGTACCTATGATAGATGGCTTTTTCAAAGTGTTAAGCTCCAAAAAGAAGGAGAGATGTAGGATGATAGCTGATGGGAATGGTATCAAGTGAGGGTTTTTTGAAGATGGTGAGACATAGATGTGTAGATAGCAGGGAAGCAACCAAGATCAGGGAATGAGTAGGGGTAATAGAAGAGAAAATCTACCGGAGAATATAAGACAGAACGGGATCACTTATGCACGTAGAAAGGTTAGCCTTGGCAAGGAAGGGCTACTTCATCATGTTAGACAAAGGTGAAGGAGGAGATAGTGGCCACAGGCATCTGAGTGAATGACCTCAGTGTTTTTGAGAGAAATATTCAGCAAAGTTCTTATGTGAGAGACTGGAAGGGGAGGGGATTGGGAGACTCGAGGAGGAATAAAAAGGTTTGGAAAATATATACACTGTACCACACCCCTTGTCTCCTATCTCTGTGATGGAGTGAAGAGAGGTATCTTGTTATGTTTTTTCCTTGGGGTCATGTTTATTTATTGTAGTTCTACATTTTATTGTTTTATGTTCTTTCTATTTATATTGTTATAGTCATTGTGTATATACTTCTGTAAACATATCTGATCTGTATTAAATTCTATACATTTTTCCTTGCTTGCCTGTATTCATTGTATTTGTTGTTTCATGTTTTGTTACAGTAATATTCCTTTCCTTTTATGTACCACAATCTGTTTAGCCATTCCCTCATTGATGGGTATCTACTTTGTTTCCAATATTTGCTATCACAGAAAATGCTCCTATAAACATTTTGATGTATATGAGGATTTCTTTCTTATAAAAAACCCTCCTAAGGTATAAGCCTAGTAGTCTATTCTTCAGGTCAAAGGATATGGACATTTTAGTCTCTTTATTTGTACAATTCCAGCCTGCTTTCCAGAATAATTGTGCTGATTCACAGCTCTACCAGAAATTCGCTAGTGTGCCTGTCTTGCCACAATCTCTCTAACACAAACCATTCCCATATTTTGTCACCTTTGACAAATTGCTAAGTGTAAGGTGAAGAGAACTTCAGAGTTGTTTTGATGTGAATTTCTCTTATTATTACTGATTTGGAGTATTCTTTGATATGGTTGTTAATAGTTTGCAGTTCTTCTTTTGAGAAGTGTCTTTTCATGTCCTTTGACCACTTATTTATTGGGGAACGAGCACATGACTTTTATTGTTGGTCAGATTCATTCCCTTGCTTTGTGATCCTTCCTTTGGGTTTTCTTCATGAAATAGTCCCCACTTGCTACAGAGTTCATTAGCAAAGCAAATCCACTATTTCTGTCAATAAACTTACTGTTTTTGTTTCCTACCTTACTTTCACTCCGGGAGGCTATGTTTGAAGGTAGAACAGTGACCTACTATGCTGTGTTTGCTGAATGTAATATTTATGACCAGCTTTGATGTGGACCAGACAGACTCTAAGATAAAGCTGGTCAAAATTGTATGTGTTCAAAGACTGCAACGAGTGGAAAAGAAATTGGTTTTCTTTACACAGAAGAAATAACAAAGTTGTAGTTTGAGGAAAAACTGAGTATCTCAGCACATCCTCACCAGGGAGTGTAGTCATGTACAGAGTAATAGGTATGAACACCCTTGGTATCAACTGGTAACACTCTAGTCCTGTTGAAAGAGTCCCAGATATATTCAGTTTTCTTCCCTCCTCTTTTCTTTATAGGAGATGTTTCCTCATCAAAAATCTGCAAGCTGGTCTGGAATTGGAAGGACCGAGCTCTTGTCTTTGCTGATGAGAAAAGACTACATGTGCTGACAATGAAGAGAAAACTGTAGTAGAAGGCAAAGAAGTGAGGGAGAATGGGGGTAGAGCCTTTCTACTGAGATCTGGGTGATGCCACTCTCACTGCCCCCTTCCCATGACATTTTGGCAGTCACCCTTGCAGGATGTTGTCATTTACTAGCTTGGTACTGAAGCTGTGCTTGTGTGATTTAAAGAGGACAGAGAAAGCTTAAGAGTTGAACCAGTCAGCTTGATATGGGAGGGAGAATTCTGCTTGGTAAGACATGACGGCTGGTGGGACAAAGAAACATTTCTTTGCATAGAGAGGCAAGGGGGCAGTGAGCCGAAGTGGACAGCAGATTGGTTTTGAAGTCAGAAGACCTGGTTTGAATCCTGATTCTGCTGGATTAGAACCTGCATGACATTAAGCAAGCCATTCTCCTTTCTTTGCCTTGGTGAAATGAAGATATTGAACGAGATGAGTCATAAAGGTTCCTTCTTGTTATTAAGAACTGACATTTATTGTTCTACATGATTGTGCATATATAAATATATCAGATTGCTTACTGTCTCAGGGAGGAAGGAGGGGAGGATAGAAACCCAAAACTTCAAAAAATGTTTTAACATGTAATTTGGGAAAAATAAAATATATAAAAAGGAAGAAATACTTTGCTTAAGAATAAAAAAGAACTGACATTTGTGTAAGAATACAACATTTGTAAAGCTGTTCACATGCATTATCTCAATCAAGCCTCACAACCACTCTGTGTATTAGGTAGTACCAGGATTTTCATCCGTCTTTTACATGCACACCATAGTAGAACGCTATGAGTCAACAAGACTCTGAGTTCATAGAGACCTGGCTTTATCCTTGAGGTCCTGACTCCAAAGAGAGGTAAAATCAAATTTATCTCTATTTACCCTCACTCCAGAGTAGTTCAAGGACATCTCTAAAAAAAGTATCTCTCCTGTCTAGAAGTCTCTCCATAGGGTCTCTTCTAGAAGGAGTACTCTATGTTGAATATGGATAGCAGGTAGATGACAGCTGAAATGTTAAAGATGCAAGTTGTTAAGTCATTTTTCAGGCTTGCCCAACTCTCCATGACCTCACTTGAGATTTTCTTAGCCAACGTATTAGAGTGATTTGCCATTTCCTTCTCCACTGATTTTTATAGATGAGGAACTGAGGCCAATAGGGTTAAATTGACTTGCTCAGGGTCATACAGCTGGTACATGTCTGAGGAAGGATTTGAATTCATGAAAATGATTTTTTTTCTGGTTTTGTCTATAGTGCTTTATCCACTGTACCACTTAGATGCCCCCTAAAGATGCAAAGACATATATTAATGAAATTTAAAAAAACTATAAAACATTTAAAGTAGCTCATTACACTCATGCTTTTGCCAGAAAAGAAAGACAACTTTGTGGGGCTGCTGAATAGAAAGTTCTCATTTATCACAAGCTTGCACTGCCCAAATAATTTGCAAATTTCAGATCTCCTGGACAATCATATTATTGTGTTGTTAATTTTTTCAGCTGTTGTATGTTTCTGGCTATGTTCATCTTTTCCTCTGAAAAGCATGTGGTTGTGGAAATCTTTTGATGAATAGCAAATACTCTACCCAGAGACTCCTAAACTCATAAAGTTATCACTAACGCTAGAAATGTCCATTTAGGAAAAGAAACAAAGGCAAAAGATAATACTTACTGCAATAATAATTGCTGCAATCACCTCTTTTATAAAAATTAAATTAATTTTTTTCTATCAGCAAAAATCCACCTTCTTTTTTCCCCACCTCTCTCCCTAAATTGTTAAAGAAAAACAAAATTCCTGTTATAAAAATATATAGTTGAGGAAAACTAATTTGCAGATTGACTATCTCTCTGTGTCTCTCCCATATATATTTATGTGTGTGTATGCACACATAGATAAACACACACCCCTATACATACATATATGTATATATACATACACATACACATATGTATATATTGTAATGAGACCTTTACATTTTTTATTTCATTTTATTTCTTGTGCAAATTTTGGTTAACTGAAAGTCTGTCTTTTGTTAATATTAACTTTACTTGATCAAAACCTATTCCATGGGATATAAAAATTTACTTAAAGCCTTAAACATTCCTTAGATAAGAAGCCAGAAGAAGAATCTCAATTGTCCCTGACTCCTTGGTAACATGTTAATATTCACCTTAATCAGCCTATTTGTGAATCCTCTAAATGTAGTTCAATCTGTAACCTGACTTAGTTAACCTAGAGCAGTGGTTCTCAACCCTCCTAATGCCCCCTTTAATACTGGTATCTGGGCATATTTGCATGTGGGTGGACCCTCCTGGAGACGGATAGAGGAGTAGTGTCTCGGTTCCTAAGACCATCAGAAATATGTGTTTTCTGATGGTCTTAGGCGACCCCTGTGACCCCTGTGAAAGGGTAGTTTGACCCCAAAAGGAGCTGTGACCCCACAGGTTGAGAACTGCTGACCTAGAGATTTTGGTTCACTTGGTTTGTTTATGTATGAGATTATGACTCTGTTTAACTAAGTTTTTCAACTTTTATGACATTCAAAGAAGCAAAAGATTATGAATCTGTCTCTTCTTTAGCTTTTCTAAGTTTTAAGATATAAGAAGAATGTATAAGATAGCAATATGTAAAAGAATTATTTCTCTGTCAGTCTTATATAATGTTGCCTACATGAATCCTAATGGTTGTTTAGGTTTATTGTTATTTCTTAGGCCTGAACTATGTTTGAACATAATAATAAAACCTAGATTTTTACCTCTATAATTTCTGCATTTTGGTAAACATATTTTGGGAACACTTACCACATGAACTCTGAAAGGATATATTTCTCCCATAACTGTAAATACATATATGTATATAAACATATATATAAATGCATATATAATTTTATACTCTGAGTCCTTCAGTGCTATGAAGATGTAGTTAACATGTTTCATCACTAATCTTCTGGAACTGTGGTCGATCATTTCTCTGATCAGGGTTCTTAAGTCTTTCAAAGTTGTTTGACTTTATGATATGGCTGTCTATAAATTGTTCTCCTGGTTCTAGTCACTTGACTCTATAGTCATCCATACAAACTTCCCCAGGTTTCTCTAAAACCATTCCCTTCATTATTTCTTTTGGCACCCCCAAATTTTCATTATATTGATGTGCCATAGCTTGTCCAACCATTTCCCAGTTCATGGACACCCCCGTCAGTTTCCAATGATTTACCAACACAAAAGAGCTATAGATATTTCTGTACATCTTTGGGGTCCCAACTGGGGAAAATCCATAAAATACAGGAATAAGTGAAAAGCCATAAAAACTTGAATTCTGTGAAAGGTGGAAGCCTGGACATGGTGATCTGTTAAAAATCATAATTTAGACATTGAATAATAACGTAAGATACTATGACCTATGAAAGCCATAGCAATAACAATAGCAGTAACAGCACAATCCATCATGACAATATCATACATGATCAATACACAAACTTATATTTGAGCATGATGTCGGCTTAACACCCAAGCTCATTACTAAGCAGAAAACCAAAAACATTCACCAATCAGTAGTGATATGTTTTCTAGCTCCTCCTCTCTTTGTCTTTTTTCTGTGCTTACCATGGAGATTTTAGGTGTTCTTGAACAGGAATCCACTAAATTGTCTGAATGCTGCCCTAGACTGAAAATTGCCCCTGTTTTGTAAATTTTCATAATGATTGATTAAACTACTATTTATAATCAACCTAGACATGCTTGGCCTATTCCTTTGGTATCAAAAGAACACCCATAGTCATGGGGGAGGCACAAGGTTTCACAGCCAGGGGAATTTTGGACCTTACAACATCTTTAGTTGAAATTTGTTTTGTTTAGTTGTAATCCCTTCCTCTCTCTATCTTTCTCCTGTTTCCCCTTCTCCCTTTTCTCCTTTTCCTTTTGTTTCACTATTGAATGAACTATATTTCTCTGTCTCTCTGTCTCTGTCTCTCTGTCTCTCTCTCTGTCTCTCCCTCTGTCTCTCCCTCTCTCTCTGTCTCTCTCTGTCTTTCTGTCTGTCTCTGTCTGTCTCTGTCTCTGTCTGTCTCTGTCTCTGTCTCTGTGTCTCTGTCTCTCCCTCTCTCTCTGTCTCTCCCTCTGTCTCTCCCTCTCTCTCTATCTCTCTCTGTCTCTGTCTCTCTCTGTCTCTCTCT
>JAQQSW010001227.1:0-14682 GCA_028646575.1 Pseudocheirus occidentalis
TCCCGCCAGTTTTATAATCTATTGATAAGCAAATCAAAGGAAGGGGAAAATTCTGACTATATTTTCTTACTTGGCAGAGTGTGTTGAAGAAAAAAAAAGAAAAGGAAGGAAGGGAGGGAGGGAGGAAGGAAGGGAAGGAGGGAGAGGGAGAGAAAGGGAAAAAGAAAGAAAGAGAAAGAGAGGGAAGGATGAAAGAAGGGAGGAAGGGGGGAAGGAAGGAAGGAAGGAAGGGAGGAAGGGGGGAAGGAAGGAAGGAAGGAAGGAAGGAAGGAAGGAAGGAAGGAAGGAAGGCCCAATTTATATATATTAGGATAGTACTAAGGCAAGTACTAGGGAAATAAATATAAAAAAATATTAAAACTTTTCTTAAGAACTCACACTAATTGGGGCAGAGAAACACCTATAGGAGGGTTCAGCTACAGGAAAAATATAAAGACCTAAAAGTCCCAAGGAAATAATAGAAGGGAGAATAGCAAGGCCCTGAAGTCCTTAGTGTTCATCAAGGTATCTATCCCACAGAGAGAGGGGCCATACATGTGCCAGTCTACCACCAATGGAAAAGAAGGAAGGGACCTAAGGGTCAAAATGGAGTAAAAATTTCAAAGCAACCTCTGTCAGGGGTGGGGAGTGCGATAAGGGATCATCAATGTCCAGCTAGTAAAGGAAAAGTAAGGAAGGCATTGGCAAGAAAGGCCCTGTGCAGGCAAGAACAGTTCCATTGCTTTCAACTCCATCTGTGGTTCTATAAGTATTTCAGATGGGCTCTCTGTGGCCTAGGGAAGGAAAGAGATGTGAGAAAGAATGTCCTCTCTTCATGTAAATTTAAGGTGTGGCCCACCAGGAATCACAGATAGGCTCTTGGTAGACCTGCCTGGTGTCAGATAAGGCTAGTTATACCAGTTTCATCTTTTTCTCCAATAGTTAAAAAAAAAAAAAAAGTCCAACACTGATATGGATAACTGAATGGATTTTCAAAAGGCTTTCTTTCTCATAAGGAGATATCAATTTTAACTTGATAGGTAATACAACACAATAAATGCACTGTTTATATTTATGCAGAGTGATGCTACTTATAAATCACTTCTCCTTATAACAACAATCCCATGAGGCAGATAAAGCCAATGAACTTCTTCCCATTTCACAGATGATCAAACTGATATACAGCTAATTAAAAGGTGGATTTGAAAATACTTTCTCCAGAAGGTGTGATTGTAGCTGGAACTTGAAGGAAACCAGGGAACAGAGATGGGGGGGGTGTTAAGTAGCATTAAAGAGGCCAGTGTCACTGGATCACAAAGTAAATGGTGGGAGTATAAGAAGATTGGACAGGTGGGGGTGGGAAGCTGGTTACAAAGGTGTTTGAATGTCAGATGATTTTATATTTGGTCCTAGAAGTGAAAAGGAGTCTCTAACGTACATAGAGTATGAGAGGCGACCTTAACTGAGTGTTCAAGAGTACTAGATAATCACTTGTTATACATCTCTAGGATACTGCATGCATGTTGTTGGAAAGAGAGTCACTCCCCAAGTTCATTCTAATTCTTTACGACCATGATGTCTCTGACATCTTTATAAACAAAGCACTATACCAATGTAGACACTATTGCATTCTGTAACCCAGAAAGTCTCTCTCCTTCTATAGTTTATACTGTAGAGTTAGAAAGCTAAGACACAAAACAGTCACGTGCATGAATGATCATTGCATTCCATCTGTAAACTCAGCTGACATAGGTAATTAAGCAGGTTCACTCCCACAGAGAGGCCTAAGGCAATGTAACAGTGAGTCAACACAGCTGGACTTCCCTACCATCTAACATATCAGAACTTCATAATCACTCTCTTTAGTGAGCAGAAATTATTTGCAAGGGCATAATTAAGCTTCAGTAACATTTAGATTTATGCACTATTTGACAAAACTGCTTGTGATATCAGTATGGGAAACTACTAATTACTCATTTAAGCATAAAAAAAGTAGATGTCACAACCCCCATGCTAAGAATATTTCTATAGCTTCCTGGCTACAAAGCAGAGAAAGACTTTGAAAATAGCTCCTTAGAAATAGAAACTGGATCACAGACTCTTTAGAGCTGGGAAGGGACCTTAGAAGAGAGACTACTAAAGACAGGAAGCACCTGAAAGCCTAACACCTTACAGCTGGGTTGTTTAGTCATTTTTCTGTTGTGTCTGACTCTTCCTGATCCAATTTGGTGTTTTCTTGGCCAAAATACTAGAGTTTGCTATTTCCTTCTCCAGCTTATTTTATAGAAGAGAAAACTGGGGCACACAGGGTTGAGAGACTTGTCCAGAGTCATACTGATATTAAGTGTCTGAGGCCAGATTTGAACTCAGAAAGGTAAGACTTTCTACTCTAGGCCTGGCTCTCTATCCATATCACCATCTAGTTGCCTAGAGCTAGAAGTGATCTTACAACATAGATTATTAGAGCTGAGTTAGAACATAGAATACTAGAACTAAGTCTATTGAATATCAGAAATAGAACTTAGATCAATACTTTTTTTTCTCTCAAGACATCTTTCCACTTTCAAAAAAGATCATTTATTTCTATGGGTTTGCATTTATATCTCCATATTATACATAATTGCTCATATAAATGAAAACATCTTATTATTTTGAAACTAGTTTGAGTTCATTTACCCACTGAATGGGGTATATAAAATAAACATATAAATAAATAAATATATAAATAAATGTAATAATGAAGAGGGTGCCCAAAGAGGGTTAGGGTTGCCTGAAACCCCAAAATACCAACATGTCGGGTCCTACAGAAAGAATTCCACTCAAGTCTTCTCAGCCAAAGAAAAAGTAAAGTTTATTGTAAGTTCCAGTTTGCCATGTGGGGTGCTAGGCCATTTCAAGGTGCTCTCACAGAGCAAGTCTGTGTGCTAGGGCATTCTAAGGAGCTCTCACAAAGAGTAAGTCTGTGCTAAGCTATCCCATGGTGCTCTCAAGGCCGTAGTTATTCAGTGACAAACCCACAAAGTGTTCTACTGTAGGTATGCATTAAATAACAGTGGCATGTCTCCAAACTATCAAAGAATTGCTTATTCCTCTTCTCCAGGTGGCCTCATGCCAATGTAGAACTTACTGAGAATAGAAGAGGAAGGGAACAAAAAAGAATATTTGTTTCTTTGCTAGTGGTTCAACATTCTAAATGACGCTATTAATTTGAAAACAGGTTTGCTATCAGAAGAATTATCCATAATCATCCTATTTTAATAAAGAAACTAGATAATTTATTATTTGACTTCCTCTATCAAAATACATAAAAAATTATATTGTAACAGGGTCTCCTAAAACAGGCAGTTCAACAATTCAACAAGCTGGAATTTTAAGTATCTACAATACCACAGGGAAAATTTCCCTTTGTAAATTTGAGTGATGCACTTGGAAATCGGGAGACTTGAAATTGATTCCTGTCTGTCACTTATTAGCTATGCTACCATGAGGAAGTTACTTTTCCCTTCTAAGTCTCTCTTCCCCCATTTGAAAGTTAGAAATCATAAACATCCACTAACTACATTAATACTGTCAAATTTAAGTAATAAGCAGTCTAATAACCTTTCTATGGGGCACATACAGACAGGTTTTAAAAAGCTTATCTATGTTTTATTGTTTGTTTTATTTATTTTCTTCAATATTTCCCAATTACATTTTAATCTGGTTCAGGTAGCACTCAGGAATGTCGCAGCATGATGATCATATTTTTTGATGTATCTGACCCACATCATGGAGTTGCAAGGAGCACACTTTGTAAAACATAAAACAATCTATAAACGTAAACTATTATTACAGTAGTTGATGTCCTATATTAGGATCTGACCATGAAGTTTAAAAATTAAAACTCACATATACAGAATTCTTTCCTTAAAGAAATCCATAGGTGCCTATGATAAGACCTTATGAGGGAAAAATACAATTCTGATTAGAACATGTTGGATGCATAACCATACAAAGTTTCATATGAAGATAAAATCATTTCCAGTTAAATGGGAAGACCACAAAAGATTTCACTGAGGAGATAACATTTGAACTGGGACTTAAGCCACAAGCAAGACATTGATAGTCAAGGACAGGTGGAGAGAACACTGTATAGGAGAAGGAAGAGTAAACAGTCCATGTATGAGGAGCAGCATGAATGAAACCGGAAAGGTAGGAAATGATAGGATGTAATTGATGGGTAGAAACTATTCCATTTTGGTTGGAGCATCAAGTATGTGAGAGGGAGTTTTGGGTCATTAGACTGTTAAGTGGCTTAGCTGTCTGACTCCTTCTTAGTTTTTCTTAACACAACATGTAACTGGCAGTGGGGAAGATGAACTTTCAGCTGTCTCCAAACACGTGGCCCTATGGCTGTATCATGCCATATGACTTATTTCAACAAACATTTATTAAGCATCTAGTCTGTACAAAAGTCTGTGGTAGATGATGGGTTTAGAAAGCTGAATGAGACACAGTCACTGCTTTTAGGGAGTATACAATTTAAGCGGGGTGATGAGATGCAGACAGAAGTCACTGTGATTCAGGTTAGCATGCAATAGGAGGCAGGAATAAGAGGGCTTCCAGGGAAGAAATACAATCACAAAGGCTTCCTTCTTATGTGTGCTCATTATTTTATAGATGTTAAATGTTTTTCCCAAGGTCCCATAAGAGTTTAGTGAAAGACAATTAGAACCCAGGCTGACTCCCACTCCAGTGCTGCCATAGTTATTGAGCTATATTTTTGTTACCCTCAACAACACCACTGGTTTTGGAGTGAGAGAATCAAGGTACAATTCTCAACTCTTTTCCTTACTTATTATGCTTACCATTACTTGGGAAATAACAAAAGACACAAGGCAAGACTTGAGCCACACATTTCTGACCATCATAATATAAATTTAGTCCAAATTTGTCTCAAGATCAAATTGAAACAGAGCCTTGAATCTTGAAATACTGGATTAATTTATCATGTAACTTTGGGCATGTAACCTCCTCAAACCTCAGTTTTCTACATTACAAAGTGAGGAGGCTAAATTATGTCATTGGTAATGACCCTACCAGGTCTAAACCCCATGTACCTATAAACTCCTTTTCTCTACCTATTACACCCATAACTTTGATGCTATATTTTTCCTCCTTTTCCTCTTCCATCTAGTCAGGCAACATATCCTTCACAACAACAGATTTGAAATGCACATTTGATTAATATTGTTTAAGGCATCTTTCTGCATGGTCTGACTGAGGCAAAAAGATTGTTACTGGATAGGCATTTGGAGAGTTACTTACTTGATTTGATCAATACCCCAGAGATCCATGATATCAACAGTGGGAGACCTGTATCTATTGACATACTACCCAATCCCTCTAGCCTTCAATAGATGGCTTCATGGATCCAAAGGGAGCAGAAAAAATAAAGCATTTAATAGACATCACTTAATGTCTAATGCTATAGTGATGAGCTTCTATAAAGTTTAGCTAGGCTGATTTAATTATAAGTAGACATAATTGGTAAATAGTTGACATACCTGTTCTCAAAATCATCTCCATTTTGGTAGGATCTACCAGAGCTTTTACCGACTGGTATGCTCTTCAAGAGTCAAACTTACCTCTTTACCAGGTTGTAAATCAGTGGAACAAGTTTGTGGAGGCTGAGAACCCCATATGAGAGAGCATGATATCATAATTTACAAAGCACTGGAAAGGAATTAAGATGGGAATGGGTATACTGGCAAATATATTTCATTTGGCACCCAGACAGCCTGGGGTCTATCCTCAGCTCTATTCTTACCCATTCTATTTCTTTGGGTGGATGGTACAGTGGAAAGGTTGATGAATTTTGATTTAGGGCACCTGGTTCAAATTCAATCTCATCATAACTAACCTGTGTGAAGTTGAGAAAGTTACAATCTTCTTTAGGGAAAGTCTATTTGTAAAGTAAAGAAGTTGGGACTAGATTACCTCTGAGAATCATCTCTTCTAGATTAAGATCTAAGACCGAAAAATAATTTCCTTATCTGAGGCATGAAAGGGTTGACCTGTGATGATCTTTGAGGTCTTCCCAAATTCCACAAGATGTGGACAGGCAGCCAGGTTTGGAGTCAGACATGGTGTGAAGCACCATAACTCAATGTCAGGGAGAATATTCTGTGTGGAATTAAAATAATAATGAGGATCTCTAATGCACACATCAATTTACTAGGCATTAATGAAAAAAAAGCAGTTAAGTGCTGGGCTTGGAGTCAGAAAGACTTGGATTCAAGTTTGCCTTCTGACACTTACTAGCTTTGTAATCCTGAGCAAGTCATTTAACCCTGTTTCCCTCCGTTTTCTCATCTGTAACGTGAGCTAGAGAAGGAAATGGCAAACCCCTTTAGCATTTTGCCAAGAAAACCCCAAAAGGGGTTACAAAGAGTCAGACATGACTGAAAATAACTAAAAAACAATGAAAAAGAAAAGGAGATAGTAAGGCTTTGGTTCAGGGCTGGAACATGGGACCCCTGGGGAAAAGGGGCCAGAATGTGCCAAAAAGGGAAGTAAAATACAAGAAAAGATAACCATTGTTATTGCAAAGACATTTCTGTCTTGAATTGGCACTGAATGTGACTAAGAATATAGAAGGTTGCTGCACTATTCTTCAAAGTATTAGGAGATTGACAAGTCCAAGACTTTAGGGTAGAGAGTAATATTCACTGCCCCAGCCAGAAGACCCCCAGAAATTACTACTACATTGATTTCTTCCACCCAAGATTGTTCTTCTGCCCTGTTCTGGAAGAGCTTGCTAATCAATCCCCTACTGGTACAGGCATTATTATATGAGCAGGAGTTGGAATCTGAATGCAGGTGGAGACAGTGATAAGTTATCAGAAAAGGTCTCCCTGCTACAGGCAAGTATGTTCATGTTAATTAACTCCATCTGGAAGAAGAAGCAGGTGTTGAAGTTGATCACTTGAAAATAAAGAAAGCAAAAGCTGTTTACTAAACTCCCCCTAAATTAATTTGACTGAGACTAAGATTATGCTTCTTTAAAGTCATTTTGCTAAAAATGGACTAGGCCAAATGCTGAAATTTGGGAAGACCATGTGTTATGGAGATTTTAATGAATTGATCTTTTAAGACATCCACAATTATATATGAAAGACAGAGAGAAAAAAGATATTCAATTAAGTTTATATTGAGTTTATAGGGAGAAAGAAGAATTGAACAAAAAATCCTAAGTGAGCCGCTAAAATAGACTAGAGTACAAGAGAAAAGCAAGAGCTAAAAGGTGTTCATAGAAGGTAAGTGATGGAAACCTTGCAAGAATGTACCTGAAAATTTAGGCAAATCCATCAGCTTTGGCAAGCCATTTCCTTGCTCTTGAATTCAGGTCTTCTCATTTAAACTGAGGAGTTCGGATGAATTATCTCTACGCCCTCTTCTAACACTCCCATTCTGTGTTCTTAGGTCCTTCCCAGCTCTGATATTCTTTGGCTTCAGGTCCTTCCCAGTCCCAGCATTCCATATTCTAAGGACCCTTCCTTCTCAGGACACTCACAGCTCTCACATTTTGTGTTCCCAGTTCCTACTAGCCTACAAATTCTAAAGGTAACTTGATAAGCCTTGGAAGTAGAGTTGTGTGTCCAAACAATGTTTAGTCAATTAGGCCAATGTGCTTTCTCTACTAAACATACATGTGTCCATACATACTAAGAAGTTACAAATACCACCTTTTTAAAAAATTCTGTTGTCAGTGATGTCACGTCCAATAAGTCATTTCCATTGGATATATATATATATAAATGCATTGATACATATTCATTTATATATAAATATATTTATGGATTTAATAAATATATATTTATGTATATATTCCATTGGATATATATTTGTATTTATATAAATATATTTATGGATTTAATAAATATATATTTATGTATATATTCCATTGGATATATATTTGTATTTATATATAATATGCTATATGTACATACATATATGCATTTTTAGTGCTGTGATTTAATTGGTGTAGGGCTGTGTGTCAAAGTAACAGAAACAGAGCACACTAAACCAAGCATTGACCTAGAAAATC
This sequence comes from Pseudocheirus occidentalis, assembly GCA_028646575.1. NCBI lineage: Eukaryota > Metazoa > Chordata > Mammalia > Diprotodontia > Pseudocheiridae > Pseudocheirus > Pseudocheirus occidentalis. The sequence continues at coordinate 8,069 of JAQQSW010001227.1, forward strand.
ATAGATTAACCTCATCTGTTTTTTATCCTATTTTTATATGGTTAAATATTTCTCTGATTATATTTGAATGTGGTTCAGGCTACATTGGGGATTGTTGTGAGCTGCCTGATGACCATGGATTATATATTTGATACCTCAGATGTCTGGAAAGCCCAGTAACAAAAATCAGTCTCTTTATTACCAGTAATCAGTTTGTGACTTTTATCAATGCAGATAGATCAATAATCATTCTCTCAGAGGTTATGTAACTTGTCCTGGATGTTATAGACTTAGTGTCAGAAATAGATCATGAACTTAGGTCATCCTGACTCTGAGGACAGCTGTTTATCCACTGAACCACCTGTCTCCATATAAATGTATGTCTTAGAATACATGTCTAATGTCTACATAAAGATATAGTTTTGAATGTAATTCTATCCTCAGCCACTAGATTAGGAGATGATAGGTGCAGGGGAATACAAAGTTTAGACATAATATAGGTGTCCCGCCCCAGGAATGTGGGAGGACAAAGAGCTAGCATACCTTTTTAATGAATTTTTTTCCTATTGCTAACTTGGTGCTAAATAGTTAACTATTTCTGTGCTTGTTGAATATGAATATCTTTGAGTATGCTTGGTTTGGCTAGCATGGCGCGCACTGGGTTCTCTACCACAGAGGTGGGGTTAGTCTCCTTTGATTGGTTTCCTTTGTCACTAAAAGGGAATACTTCATTTTTTGTCCTGTCATCTTTTTAGCTGCCTCCTTTTTTATCACTACTATCTGCTGTACCCATTGTGCTGTACCCAAAGAGGGTGTTGCCTTCCACTGCTTTCCTCTTTTACTCCAACTCCAAGAAATAAGCCTAAGGTGTTTGCTTCTGTTCTGTGTTTTTTGTTCTCAGTTTCAGGTGCAGGAGGTGATTCCTACCGGACTGTAGTTCAAGCCATGGTGACCTTAAAATCAGGTAGGGTGGTGTAACCAGCCAGCCCAGCTAAGCTGTGGCTGTCCTCACTTACCCTTCTTTCAAAATGAAGACAGAACACTCCTCCTATTAGACCAATGTGTGGTATTTAATGATAATTAACTAATCACCACTACGTAGTCAATGAGGCTGATATAACTCTATTTGTAAGAATTTTGTACTACAGGATTATAGGCATGTAAAACAAATAGGCAAGATCACTGAGGCGAAGTCCCTGCAGCAATCCTTCAAGGCTGTTCCCTCCCAAACTGCATTGAATTGGCAGCTCATTAACAGCCCATTAAGGGCAATGATAAAACCATGTGACAAAAGCAAGTGCTTTCCTTCTTAATGAGAAAGTCATAGGATGTTAGGTAAAAGCAGATGGATTAAGCTAGCCTCTTGTTCATCCTCTACATTTCTGGTGTTCCATTTATGGCTTGAAGTACTTCCAAAGTGTCCTTGCTTTAGAGCCCAAAGGAAGACCAGGAGTTTCCTGTTTTCTTTCTTCTGTTATTCGATTACAAAATTTGTGGGTATTAGAAAGGTCTCAGTGTATATCATGTCAGAGGATCCATGAAACAGTTGTGGAATCACTTAACTGAAGCAAACCAATTTGCCTATTGTCATACAGAGAATAACTGACAAATTTTGGATTATGAGATTTCATTTAAAAGCCGGGATTGTATGGAGTCCATGCACAATGTCCCCTAGTACCTTCAAGGGATACATCTCCCTTGGATGTGTAATATAAATGGAACTAGATAAAGGGCCAGGAAACCTGGATTTCAATTGTAGTAATGCTGCATACTAGCTATATTGTGGTAGGAATGTCACTTACTTTTCCAAGCTCTAGTTTTCTCATTTGTATAACTACAGTGTTATACCTAATATATCTTTTAATCCTAATAAGCTACAACTAAATGCATCCCTTTTTAAACAGGCAGAACAAGCATAAATATCAGGAAATGGTGATTGAAATGGGCTAGGAGTCTTCCTTCTAAGGGACACCATCCTCTTACCCCATCCCTATTACCAGCGATCTCCAAATAAATCCTCCTTAAATCCTCCCCTGAATATACTTTATTGCTATTATTTATTCTGTGAAAAACCGTTTGTAGATTCAATCAAAATATGAGTTCACATTTCTATATTACCTTAATTTTATTACTTTATTTTACTTTTTTTAACTTACTCTTAATTTTCTTACTAAATTACTTCAAATAGTACTTCCTCTTCAATTGCATTGTGAGGAAAATAGTACCTAGCATTGTCCTTATTTACAGATGAGGAAACTGAGGCCCAGATAGTTTAAAGGACTTGTCAAAAGTCACAAAGCATCACAGACAAGATCTAAATTCAATTTCTGTGACTCTAGAGTGAGGGTTCTTTCTGTTACTCTTTTATCAGTGTTAGTACTAAGACACTTATGTCACATTTGACAAAATGATTCCTCTCTCTGGTTTCTAGGTTCTTCATCCAGGGCCTAATATTCTTCAGTTACCCCTGTCATAATATAAAGGAGACAAAATGGAAGGGGTTCTAATAGGCAAGTGAAATAGGAGAGAAAAGCTTGGTTTTACAGGAATGAGAAGAAGGAAATGTAGAGACAGACAGGGTCTTGATAATGACATGTTTTCTTCCATTGTATGAAAAGGTTAGAGAGAGCCCCAGAGAGACACAAATCCAGATTGGAGAACTAGAGACTTCCTAAGGATGGAGTGTCCATTTAGAGAGTTGAACCAAGTTGTGTACTACGAAAGGAATCCAGGGAGCAGAAGGGAAGAAGGGAAAGAGGCCATTGTTTTGCAGTTTCATCACCAAAATTAGCTTGTCTTTCTGTCCATTGCTCAGAAGCAGGAGGTGTGAATGAAGCAAATAACTGCTTCTCTCCTTTATCTCCTTTCAAGCTCAAAAGACACCCATAATTAATATTTCAAATCAGAATTGAGTAAAAAGATTTTTTTTCTGTGCCAAGACCTATGTCAAGGTGCTTCTGAGTGCCAAATGTAATTGAAAAACTATTTTTCCCTAACATCTTATAGCAAAAAAGTATATTTGGGGAGGATAGAAGAAGAACTTGACTGGATACTACTGGTAATGTGGATGGGGTAAAAGAGATTGTTGCCCTTTAGAGAGAAGGCTTCTAGTTAGAAGTATGTTTTATCCCAATCACTGTCTTCTGATATTTATGCCTATGCTACCTCTTAACAAAGAAATATATCCATTAGTTAGCAACCTGAAACTTCCAAAACTGTTCTATGTCAGAACAGCTCTCTAAAGTAGCTAACATTGCTCTCAACATGGGTCTTTAACAAGAGTATTTAAGATAACTTCCATAAAAGTCTTAGTCAGATGCTAGGTGACAGGATGGAGTGGTGACTTGGAGTCAAAGGTGGCCCATGTCTAATTGTGCCTTTGACACTTATTAGCTGTGTGAGGTTTGATAAGCCACTTACCCTCTCAGCTTCAGTTTCTTCAACTATGAAATAGAGATGATAAACTCAGGACTGTTGAGAAAACTAAATGATATATTTGAAGCACTTTGTAAAGTTCTAAATACTAGTTATTAGTATGCTTTCTCTTGCTGTGGAGAAGATCTCTGGCTTTCAGTGCCTGTGCCTGCAGAGTTGACAGTATGTCAGATACTCCTATGCTCAAAAGTCTACAAGTATGACCTCCTTCTTAAAGAAGATCTTAGTTTAGTTCTTGTCATTGAAGAGATCTGCCCCCACCCCCAACAATTCAGTCTATTTTTGTTGAGGCTGCATGAAGAGGTTGGAGGAAATACCACCCTGATTGAATCCTATTTGTCTCTGTGTCTTTGTTTTGTTGTATTTTAAGTATTGGGTCTCTGATATCTGATATCTCATTGTTGTAGATATCCCCTTCAATAGAGCAGATCAAAATCCCAGCCATGCTTTTTTTTAGCCAGTGTGAATACTGCCCATTACCACTCAAAAAACCTTCACAATGTAGTCACCCAGTGGATCCAGGATTTTTCTCTAAGAATGTATGTAAATTTAAAAGAAGAGGTCCTGAGTAGAAATCAAACAGAGGTTTTCTTGCAATCATACTTATTCTCCAAATTATTCCATTTGGAGAATTATATTTTTAAGATATTATAATAATTACAGCAATTCCAAGAACATTACCAGGCTTCCTCAATGAATCACAGTATTGACAATGAAATTATTCCAACCATCCACATTAGAAAAACATAGTAAATAGCTATTGCCCAAACTCTGTGACATAAAGTGAAAAGGAAGCTCAGTACATTAACAAATACATTATATATATATATATAGATAGATAGATATCTACATATAGATACATACATGCATATATATATTTCATGATAATATAATAAAATAATATCATATTTAATATTACCTGGCATTTACTGAAGTCTATTTTGAAAAATGTTTTATAAATGTTAATTTGAAATATATGTGTGTGTGTGTGTATATATATATACATATACACAAATTGAATTTAATTATATAGTTATCTGTAGCAGCTGTTTGCTCTCTGAAACACATAGCAATATCAATGGCATTATTCCCACATCACCAGCACCAACCTATGTTCCATGGGGATATTTTGGAACATAGTAACTGAATAAACTATCAAGATATTTTGCATATAATTTGGGCAACTGAGAGACAACTTGGGAAAAAAATTGAGGCTTTTTAAAGGCTCCACAAGCACAGGAAATGGTGAGGTATGTGGAAAGACATTGGCCAGGCACTCTATAGAAAAGGCAGCAGACTTAAATTTTACTGTGACTCAATACAATCTTGTTACCACAGACATCATGCAACTTGTAAAGGACTGAACACACAAGAAATCTCTACACTTCCCTGTCAATTAATTTTATGTATACAGACAACTGCCAACACAGGGACTCCAAAGCACTTCTCAGAAGGGACACAAAGATGAAAAATGACAAAGCACATCCCTTGCCTTCAAGGAATCTACTGGGTGAGGTACCAAAGACACACAAATAAATATGACTAGGCAAAATGTGTTAGAAGTAAACGACAAGTCTACCTGAAGGTTGCTATGAAAGAGATCACTTGTAGTATAGTATATTGTAGTAGATGTCCTATAGGAGGATGTACCTGAGTCAGGCCTTGAAGGGAGAAAAAGGATTTCATAAGGCATAGATGAGGAAGTATTATATTTAAGGCATGGAGGAATGGCTTGCATGGATAAACCAACAGTGGTATTTTACAAGACATCTTCTATTGACTCATCAGGCTTTAGCAATTTTATTATCAACAATTATGAAAACAAGAACCACCAAAACATTGAGTTTGGATGATTCTCATTTCAATAGGCATAGTGTTACAATCTTCCTACTTTTCAGCAACTGTCCAGGTGTCCCAAGGTCAAATGTGGCCATTGCTCATCCATGACATTTTTCTTTCTCTGAATCCATTATCAGAACAAATCATTAGGTGACCTTTTTTAGTTACAGCAATTCAATAAAACTTACATTAGCTGGAGTTTCAGGAACATTAGTCTAATGTGCTTCCAGAGATCACCTTCTTTGAGCAGTATAATAAGTTTGTGTGAGGAGCATAAAGCGTGTAATATATAATAAAATCTGGCCTTTAATGAACCATCTTGGCTAACTGACTAGTAGGATAATTCAATGGCAAACCTCCCTTAATTAATGAGTTAAAAAAGCCAACAGTAACCACCAAATAAATGTTACTCTCAATTATGTTCTTAGATTATTTTTCTTCTTACTAGGTACCTTTGATTTATTCTGTTAAAGGAATTAAGGTAGAAACGACCTTGATTTAAGATGTGATAGAATGTCCCCAGAGCTAATTAAAAACTAGGTTACCTGCTTCCCAAGCTTTGCATATTACTGTGGGCTCTTCACATCCTTTAGGAAGGTGAAATGTAGCCTGATATGGTGCAGGTATGTTATAAAGAACATCGGTTCTAGGATCAGAGTGCTTGGGTCAGAATCTCATTTCTGTTAGTTATTAGCAGTGGACAATCACTTCACCTGTTGGACCTTGGTTTTTGTTATTTAGTACTTTAAATCATCTTCAATTATTCATGACCTAAGTCAGGATTTTATTGGCTAACATACTGAGGTGATTTTCCATTTCCCTCTCTAGCTTTTACATTTGAGGAAATTGAATGACACAGGATTGAATGACTTGCCAAGGATCACATGGCTAGTAATTTTTTGAGGTCCAATTTGAATTCAAGTCCTCATGATGCCAGAGCAAGCGCTCTATCCACTGTGATACTTAGCTACCCTACCAGGCATTTCTTTCTTCATTAGTAAAATTAAAGGGCTGGAATAGAAGTTCTCTAAGTTCACTATGATGTTAATACTCTCTATGGGACTATTGGTAAGATAATTGCTCTTCCTGTGCCTCTATTTACTTGATTTTCCTTGTAAAATGGGGACAATACTTATAGCAACTACCTTATAGGTCACCAGCAAGCACTTAGCAAACTCTAAGACATTACATAAATATGAACTGCTGTTGTTATGGCTATCATCCTGATATAACACTGCCTGCTGTGTCACAAAATTGAGCCTACACAAGCCTTTCCAGGGCTCACCTCTTTTCCTGTTCTAGGTTGCAGTCAAAACAAAACAGACACAAAACAAAACATAAACAAAGCAAAGCAAACCAAA
>JAQQSW010001228.1:0-20582 GCA_028646575.1 Pseudocheirus occidentalis
TTCATTCATACACTTGCCAGTTATGCTACAATATATATATATATATATATATATATATATATATATATATAGTATTTATCTATGTGGAGGGGTGGTAGAATGAGCATGTATATAGTACCTACTATGTGCCAGGCACTATGCTAAGCAAAATATGATAGGATATGATGCAATGTGATATAATACAATAGAACATAACATAACATAATTAATATATAACATAACATAGCATAATATAATATAATACAATATATTATATTGTATTGTATTGTATTGTATTCTATTCTATTCTAATCCCCATTTTACAGTTAAGGAAATTAAGGTTAAATGACTCCTCCAGGGTTAAACAGTTTGTAAGTGCCTGAGGCTGAATTTGAACTCAGGTTTTCCTAACTCCAGGCCCAACCCTCTATCTGCTCTGGCCCTAGATGCCTCTGTGGAGATAACATTTAGCTACCTACTTCAAAAGGGAAGAGACATGTAAGAATTATATACAGCAGGGGCGGCTAGGTGGCACAGTGAATAGAGCACCAGCCCTGGAATCAGGAGTACCTGAGTTCAAATCCAGCCTCAGACACTTAAAACAAAAAACTAGCCCTGTGACCTTGGGCAAGTCACTTAACCCCAACTGCCCTCCAAAAAGCAAAAAAAAAAAAAAAAGAATTATATACAGCAAAGTAAGTAGAGGGGGACTATTCACACTCCACTTATACATAAAGCGCATGTACTAAAACAAAGTTTTCTTCTTGTTCCTCACATGAGGTACATATCTGTGGGAAAATAAAACCAAAGTCAAAAAACATTCCTGTTGATTTCCACAAGACCATCTTTCTTTGCTGGCTTTAGTTGCAATCAGATTTTTGTATGATTGCTGTTCCAGGATCATTCCCCACATGTCCTCACCCCCATGTTTAATTATTAGACTTATGGAATATTTAAGAGGTTGCAAAAATTGTCAAATTCAAGGGCATAAAAGGGAACCTAGTGGCTAGAGGGCCAGTCTTGAAGTGAGGGAGACTTGGGCTCCTGTTGTTTCTCACACTTACTCCTCAATGCTTCAGGAAACTCTGAGACTCAACTGTAGTCAAATTGGTAAGCTTCTTCAATAGATGGAGCTTCCACACTGGGAATTCCTCATATTAGTGACACTAGATGACACCTCCTCTCCCCTGCTAAATGCATGAAATTTGCAGTGCTATTTCTTCTGAAGATGAAACTTTTCTGTATGGTAAGTGATAGCTAATAACATCCCTTGTTAAAAAATAAAAGACAGAAGTCAGTAAAAATAATCTAAAGAATCAGGGCTGTGCCACTTTCAAATCACATTCTTCATTAAAAAGTAATGTCAATCATAGGTTCTAGAATTAGACATGATTTTAGAAATCTTCTGGTTTCAGCCCCTTCATCTTTTGGACAATGAAATTAAGGCCCACAGGTAGGAAGTGACCTGCTCTTAACTACACACTTTAATAACCAAAATTGGAACATAGATTCTTTTATTCCTAATTCAGTGCAGTTTCCACTATACTCCAGTGCCTTTATAAAGGCAAGAAATCACCTTAGGCCAGAAAATGGACTTACAAATCCTTCTCTACTTACTGAGTCACTGGAGCTGCTACCAAAACTTCAACCGAATAAACAAAGTAATGTGTGGCTAGGAGGTGAAGGGGATAGAGTGCCAAACCTGCAGTCAGGAAGACTTATCTCCCGAGTTCAAATCAGTCCTCAGACACTTACTAGCTGTGTGACCCTGGGAAAGTCACTTAACCCTGTTTACCTCAGTTTCCTCATCTATAAAATGAGCTGGAAAAGGAAATGGCAAACTACTCTAAAATCTTTGTCAAGAAAATCCAGAATGAGGGCAGCTACATGGCACAGTAGATGGAGAACCAGCTCTGGAGTCAGGAGGACATGAGTTCAAATGGGGCCTCAGATACTTGACACTAGCTGTGAGACCCTGGGTAAGTCATTTAACCCCAATTTCCTTGCAAAGCAAACAAACAAAAAAGTGGGGTCATGAAGAGTGGGATGTGACTGAAACAACTCAAAAACATAAATAAAGGATGACAGTGATTCATTACTATGCTGAAATATTAACTTTATAGGTCTGTCTACCCACCAAAGAGTCCTTGAAGTTCTTAAAAGGGGTACTCAAAAGGGAAAACATTCCAAGAATAGTGCCTTGAAGAAAGAGCCCTTTGAAAGGATTTTTATTTCCCCTAAATTTAAATTCATACCCCTGTCTGTGGTACTGGTTACTATGTTCTGGCAAACCCTTACTTTCTTTTCTGAAATAAAGAAGTTCAGAGATTATAAATCTACCCTGTTGGGTACAATCAGAAAAACGATTAAATACATGAGTATGTCATTCACTACATAACGTGTCCTGGATCTCCAACTCAAGTTTGTTTGATTTTTGCTTTTTGGAAGGGTGAGGGGAGGGCAATTGAGGTTAAGTGACTTGCCCAAGGTCATACGGCTAATAAGTGTTAAGTCTCTGAGGCCCCATTTGAACTCAGGTCCTCCCGACTCCAGGGCCAGTGCTCTATTTACTGCTCCACCTGCTAGTAAGTCATTTTTTTAAAATATCACTGTAACTTATACTATGGGATCACAGCAGCAGAGTATATATAGAATGAGAGTTGGATCTGAATTCAGATGATCTCGGTTCAAATTCAGACTACTATTTAGGTAGATTTTTATTTTGGTAAGTCACTTCATGGTTCTGGGCCTCAGTTTCCTCATTTATATGATTAGATAATTGGACTAGATGATTTTTGGTGTCCTTTTCAGGTCTAAATCTTTGATCCTTTAACTTCTGAAGACATCTAGTTCAACCTGAACCTCAACAAGAATGTCTTCTGTGACATATCCATGAAGTGGTAATCTAATCTTTGCTGGAAAACCTTCAGTCCCACTTGAATTGCAGTGATAAGTTGTGTTTAATTCAGAAGATTAACCTCCAGGCACATAAAGAGTGAAATAAATTGCTTGATATATGAGCAGACAAAGACTCTATTCATGTACAAATAGAACTAATGGGAGGGGGAGAGGGAATTAGCATTACTTTCAAATAAATTTGCATTTAGATGCTAAAACATGCAGTTCAAGTCTAAGTAGCATTATGAGCACTAATGACATAATAGTTATAGCTAGAGAACATAGTGACTTCCACCTGGAAGTGGCATAGCATTGAGTATCACATACAAGTCTTCTTGTACTCTAAATTTGTACATGTTAAAGTATGTAAAACAATGCATATCCCAGCTTTGCATATCCCAGCTATCTTGTAAACATGATGTCTAAACTGGTAATCTTTTCCCAACTCTACAAACAGACCCCTGAAGATTAGAAAATCCTCGGTAGCTCTGAAAAGAATGCCCTGGTGATTTTTTCTTCTCCCCTCCCCCAGCTAGCACCCCAGAACCCTAGGGAGATCAGCCTTCAAAGAAAACAGCAATAGATTTTTTCTTTGCATTTATCTTTTTATTCTCTTTACTTTTTCCTTTACAGTTTACCTTCAAACATTCACTTTTATTTTTTTTAAAGCAACTCTTCAAAGCTGGAACTCACTGGATAAGAAATGTTAGAATATGACTAAATGGTTGGTTGTATGATATGGAGAGTGAGAGATTGGGGTTGTAATGGGATTCAGGACCAAAGGACAAAGACAGAGTATAAGAGGATAGAAAAGCAGGTGTTTCCTTTTAGTTTTATGAAGTTTCTTTTCTCTTGTTGGCTTGGAAAACAGGTGATATAGTCTTAGCAAATGTGCATATACATGCTACAACTGATGCCTAAGGGTTGTGTACTCTCCTTACAATACATGATCACTTGAAACTATATATGTTCAGATGCCTTCTCCAGCAGAAAGAGGTGAATGGAATACGTGGATGGAACATTGCTTAGTGGTCAAGAATGGAGTACTAAATTCTGTGTTGCTAAAAACTGATAGAATTTCAGAGATAAAATGGAGGTAACTGAATAGCAGAAACTAGTCCAAGATGACATGCTTGAATATGCTTCCAATCCTCTGTCCTAGTTCTATGAATATACTTCCTAACCACATACTTTCCCTGCAGCCACTTCATTCTATACCTTCTATAAAACATTTGATTAGTACAGGGAAGAGAATGATGTGACAATAGTTGAGAAGACATAGAGATGTACTTGAGTAGGACTAGCAGAAATGAAAAGCCACCTGACATCTTCTCGTGAGTAGCCAGAAGCTCACAAGCCACCAACCATTAACTGAAGTTTAGCTGAAGTCTATTTGGGGGAAAAACAAACAACCCAACAAGGAAAAACACAAAAGAACCAAACCCTTAGGAGGTTATTTTGTGAATTGTAAATATACCTTTGCTAAGTTTCCTTCACATGTCACCTACTGGTTTACTGATAGTAGTGATCTGAGAATCTGAATAATTACTCAAATTCCCCTGATACCTAGAGATTTACAAAGTCCTTTTTGTATCACAGCCCATTTTAATAGAGGTAGTTATAGAGATCAAATATTAACATTTTACAGAGTAAGAAACTTAGGTTCAGAGAAGTTAACAGATTTGTCCATGGTCACACATTAAGTATAAAACCTGGGACTAGAACTCAGACCTTCCAAATCCAAAGTTCTTTACACTAAAATAGAGCTAATGATCTTAGTACTAAAAGCTATCTGGCACCCACAATACCAAAAAGAGATACCAGCTATGCTTGATTTTGGATGGGGTTAGGGTGGGAGTGGAGGTGGGAGGGAGGTATTTTGAAAACATCTATGTAAATGATTAGGCAACTGGGTAATTTGGATTGAATGACCAATCTACTTGTAACTTTAATATAAGTATTTATTAACCTTATTTAAAAAAAAAAACAAAGTTTTAGTGGCTTCCTTTCTGTACTACTGAAATCTTGCGACAGAGTAGAGGATTACAGCTAATTCAAACTAGTTTTGGCTATACAAGTCAGACACCACTGACATCATAAAACATGTTTCAGAAAATAATAAAATTGTTATTTTCATTTTTAAAAATTCTGATGAGATATTTTGAAATTACTTTCATTTTTTTCATTTTTAATATATTTTTAAATTTGTTTTCTTGTTTACACCATTCATTTTCATTACATTTTTGAATTACAAATTTTCTCCCCATCTTGCCCCTGTCCCAACCCTAAAACAGCAATTCCACTGTAAAGACCCTCCCCTGCTCTGCTCTCTTACTTTCTGGTAGGGCAGGGAGGCTCTCCCTATCCCAACCCTGTATATCTTAATTCCTAGTTGCGGGTATTGCAGAACTTTACATTCTAGATTCTTTCGACTCTTCCCTTGTCACCTACCCCCGCAGGAAGGACAATCAATTCAATACAGGCTGTGGATGTGTGATTATACAGGACATCTTCATAGTGGACATATTGTGACAGTGATCATCTGTCTCTCCTTCCTATCCCTCTTCCCCCCTCCCCCCTTCTGCCTCGTTCTGTTCTCTTCCCTGTCCCTGTCCCTTTACTGAAGTGTGTGCTTCCAGCATCCCTCCCCCGGACCCTGCCCTCCCCTTCATCATCCCCCCTCTCATTCCCATGCCCCCTACTCTCCTGTGTGGCATGATGCCCAGCTTAGAGTTTATGCCATGAAATTACTTTTATTTTTAAAGCTTCTATTAAAATTTCCAGTTTTATAATACTTGAGACAGTATATTAACACAAAATCTTAAAAAAATCTTTGTAAGTATATTACAACTAGCAATGTGAAAGCTCAGGAAACAAAAAAGTGGCAACTTTTAGGGAGATTGTGGAGGAGGAGTTCACTTTATTTTTCTGTTTTTCATATGTATTTTTGATACCAGTTTTGAACACTGAAAATAATTTGAATTTGAAGTCATATTGTCTGTACTTGAATTCTGTCTCTCCCACTTACTAACTGCATGATCTTGCCAAAGTAATATAAATTCTCCAGGCCTCTGTTTTTCTCAAAAGTAAAATAAAGGTTTTAGACTTGTAAGGGTGAAGAACCTGCAGCCTCAAGGTCACATGTGACCTTTTAGGTTCACAGGTGGGATCTTTTGACTGAGTCCAAATTTTACAGAACAAATCCTTTTATTAAGGAGATTTGTTTTGTGAGGGTTGGATATAAAAGACGGTAAATTTTGATGGCCAGAAGCTGCCCACTTAACCTGGGATTTACTGATTAGATTTCTCTTTTCTTTCTTTCTTCCTTCCTTCCTTCCTTCCTCTTTCCTCTCCCTCTCCCTCTCCCTCTCTCTCTTTCTCTCTCCCTCTCTCTCTCCCTTTCTTCTTCCTTTCCACAAAACTTTAAACTCAGTTCACTCTGAGGCTCATAGATTGGACCTGGTCCCTGCCCAAGCTCCACTTAATGACTGTATTTTGGACCATCCAGGCTTTGAGTGGATGTCAATGCTAACTGTTTGTCTTTGGAACAGCAACCTTGAGGGTCTTCCCCTCCCAGCTTAATTTTTTTCTTTCTTTTTTATTCTTCTAATTAAAGGGACCATCCCTTGACTCTCTTCTTAAAGAGGTCTATTCACTGAATGGGCATTACCTCACTCTAAGTGAGTACCTGAAAAGGCCTCAGCCTAAAAGGGCCAGAGTCTCCCATTGCATCCTGGGTCATCTCCAGTCATCCTAATAAATATCTGGTCACTGGATCCAGATGGCTCTGGAGGCAAAAGTGAGGCTGATGACGTTGCACAGCCCTCCCTCACTCAAATCAAAGTCAACTGCAAGTCAGGTCATCATTTCTCTGATGATGTCCTTTTTTGAAAATGAAGGACAAACACAATCTGAATTCAGTCAAAGGGCTCTACTTAAGGACACAGAGGATCATATGGGACCTTGAAGTCACAGGTTCCCCAACCCTGGATGAAAGGCTGTCTTACTTTCTTTGGTCCCTTCACATCTTGCCAATTCTAAAGCATCATTCATAGCTAACTCTCCCAAAGAGCCAATACACTATTTTAAACCTTTAACCTTTATCATCTGTACTATTTGAATAACCTAACACAGGTATTCTTAACCTGGAATCCAAGAACCCAAGTATAAATTTCAAGAAATCCATTACTTTGGATAGGAAAAAATTATTTTGATAAAGTTGATTTCATTTATATTCTTGTATATTTTGGGTGTTTAAAAACCTTATTTTGAGAAGAGGCCTGTAGGTTTCACTTGCTAAAGGGATCCATGACCCCCCAAAGGTTAAGAACTCCTCGTCTGATTCCTGGTCTCCCTACTTCCTGTCTCTTTTTTCTCTACTCCATCCTCCAACCAGCTGTGAAATGAATACTCCTAAAACACAAGTCTGAACCTCAGAGACCCCCCCATTGGCTCTAGGATAAAATACAAAGTTCTCAGCCTGACTCCTCAATCAATCAATCAAAAAGTATTAAGCATTCACAATGTGCCAGGTACTGTGCTAAGTTCTGTGGATATAAAGAGAAAAAAATAAAAACAAAACCAAACAATCCGTATGTATCCTCAGCCCTGAACAATCTAGACCTCCTCCACGTGTTAAATCTTATCTACTTGAAAAACTTCTCTGCTCTCCCTTAGCTCACCATGCCATTTCCCATCTCCATTCATTTGCAAAGGCTGTCTGTCCCTCCCAGGCTTGGAATATGTTCACTTCTTGCCTGGCCTACTTACAATCTTTGGCTTCACTCAAAGCTCAGCTCAAGTGCTGTTTCCTAAGCGAACCTTTCCCGATCTGCAACACTTCAGCCTTGCCCCCAATGCTTTTGTGAGTGTTTTCTCTCTTTTGGATCAATTTCCTAGTGTTTTCTTCCTCCACAAATTATCTCCTCTCTCTTTGTCTGTGTACATTCATCCTTCCTGAAGAAAGCAAACTATTTGAGGTCAAAAACTATTTCATTGTTGCTGTCTTTGTACCCCAGTGCCTAGCATAGTCCCTTCCACATAGTAGACTCTATAAAAGTGAGTTTGAATTAAAGACTTTATGGAAGAATTGACACCTAAGGTAGTGAATTTATTTGTCCATTAATTAATGTTGCAGAAAATCTCTTGGATCCAAGTTTCTAAAGTCAAAGTAAATAAGGATATAATATTGCAACAGCATTTGAGCGGATTAGAACACAAGCTGCACATAAGGGACTGAATGCTAGAAATGCTACAGCACACCTTCAGAGATTTAGTCCTGGGATGCTGTCTGTGCTTCTGCTAAACACATCCCATATGTAATGTGGCAGCAAAACTCTTAGACAACACAGCCTCAGACCCCTTGTTCTGCACCTGCATGAGATATTTCCATCTTCTGAAAAACACAGAAGGGTCCGGTTTGTGTTTAGAGTCTTCACATCAAATAAATAAGTAAATTATTATGTTGACAAAAAAACAGCACAGTGTAGTTTAGAGACTTCATGAACCAGGAGTCAGGAAGACCTAAGTTTGGATCCTGTCTTAGACACTTATCAGCTGTATTAGCCTAAGTCTGTCTGTGCCTCAAATTTCTTTTTTTCTTCTTTTTGGAGTGGGGTGGGGAGGGGAGGGCAATTGGGGTTAAGTGACTTCCACAGGGTCACACAGCTAGTAAGTGTTATGTGTCTGAGGCTGGATTTGAACTCAGATCCTCTTGACTCCAGGGCCCTTGCTCTATTCATTGTGCCACCTAGCCACCCCCAGGCCTCAAGTTTCTGCATCTCTAAAATGAGGGGTTGGACTTGATCACCTCCAAGGACCTCTACACAGAAGGTCCTCTTCTATCCTTTTACCTACTGACTATCCACCCATCCTTGAAGGACCAGCTAAGGTTTCTCCTCTAGAAAGCTTTCTCCTATCCTTCATATAAGTAATTAACTCCTCCCTTGAATGTCTAGGCTCCTATTAGACCACATGGTTTTCTTCATCAATGAATACATAAGCACTTTAAAAATGACATGTTTTCATATTTTAATTAGTTACATATCTTAAAGGTGTTTCTTCATTTAAAAAAAATGAAATAGGCTATTTCTGCCATGCCAAAGTTAGGAAACACAAGACAGAGAAACAAGAAAACAAGAACTCCAATCTGCTTTTTCTGACTCCAAGTGTAACAGTTGCCTCAGTCAAGGGGATTTTTTTTCTTTTGGTACCTAACATATATATCATTTACTATTGTAACATAGTTATCTATGTTTGAATCTTTCCTTCCAACCCAAACTCTAAACTCTATGAGGGTATGGAAAATGACTTTTTTTTTTGTCTCCTTTAGAGTCTAGTACAGTTTCTTGTACAAAGAGACATTTAAAGAACATTTGTCAAATGCAAATGCAAAAACTGAATTTTGTTTACTTATAGACATTATTACACTTGAAGTGCAGAGAGACATATAGGTGGTCACATCAAAAAAGCAGTTGCAAATGTAAGTCTGAAATCTGAGGAAGAACTTAAACTAATTTAATTAAATAAGTATGTCCTAAATGGTTATTATGCGTCAGACACCATGTAGGCCCTGAGGATACAAAGAAAAAAAATGAAATAATCTCTTCTTTTGAGAAACTTACATGATATTCAGTGCTGGATATATTTGACAAGTAAATTATCATATCAATTATATATGTGAAGTCACATAAAACATATTTTCATATTAGCCATGTTGCCAAAATAAATAAATGAAGAACAAGAAACATATAGAAAGTGGGGGGAAAGTATGCTTCAATCTGCACTCAGTTCATCAGTTTTTTCTATGTCCTATGGAGGTGACAGCATTTTTCATTATGGTTCCTTTGGAATTCTCTTGGATCACTTTATTGATCAGAGTAGCTAAATTTTGGGTAGTTGATCATCTTTACAATATTACAGTTATTATGTACAATCTTCTCCTGGTTCTGTTCACTTCATCTTGCTTCAGTTCATATAAATCTTCACAGGTTGTTCTGAAACCATCCTGTTCATCATTTCTTATAGCACAATAATATTCCATCACAATCATATACCACAACTTGTTCAGCTATTCCCAATTAATAGGCATCCCCTAAATTACCAATTCTTTGCCACCACAAAAAAAGCTGCTTTACGTATTTTTGTACAAACAGGTCTTTAATTTTCTATGATTTCTTTGGGATAAAGCCCTAGAAGTGGTATTGCTGGCTCAAAGGGTATACACAATTTTATCGCCCTTTGGACATCATTCCAGATTGCCCTCCAGAATGGCTGGACCTGTTCACAGCCCCACCAACAATGCATTAATGTCCCTATTTTTCCATATCTCCTCTATCATTTGGCATTTTCCTTTCCTGTCATGTTAGCATATCTGATAAGTGTGAGGTGGTACAGAAGGGTCGTTTTAATTCACATTTCTCTAATCAATTGTTATTTAGAGCATTTTTTAATGTGACTGTTGATAGCTTTGATTTCTTCATATCCCTTTGATCATTTATCAGTTGGAGAATGGTTCTTGTTTTTTGTAAATTTGACTCAGTTTCTTACATATTTGAGAAATGAGGCCTTTATCAGAGAAACATACAGTAATTTCCCCTTCAGTTTCCTGCTTTCTTTCTAATTTTGACTGCATTAGGGCTCTGTGTGTGTGTGTGTGTGTGTGTGAAAAAGGTTTTTTTAAATTTCATGTAATCAAAATTATTTGCTGTACTTTCCACAGTCCTCTCTCTGTCTCTCTCTTCCTCCCTCCCTCCGTCTCTCTCTCTCCCTCTCTCTCTCTCTCTCTCTCTCTCTCTCTCTGTCTCTCAGTTAATGAAAGACTAAATTATTGTGGTCATTTCCTTGTGTGTATTACATATCTAATTTATTCCACTGATCCACCATTCTATTTCTTAGCCAGTATCAGTTCTTTTTTTTTTTAAATGATGACCACTTTGTAATATGGTTTGGATTCTGGTATTGCTAGGCTACATTCCTTCACATTTTTTCCCAAGTGATTCCTTTGATATTCTTGACTTTTTGTTCTTCCAGATAAATTTTGCTGTTTTTCTAGTTCTCTAAAGTAATTCTTTAATAATTCGATTGGCATGGCACTAAATAAGTAAATTAATTTAAGTAGATCTGTTATTTTAATTACATTAGCTCGGCCTACCACGAACAATTTCTCTTTTTGTTTAAACCTGTCTTTATTTGTCTGAAAAGTGTTCTGTAAATTCATACTGTCTCTAGGTTTATCTTGGCAGACAAACTTCCAAGTACTTTATAATGTTTGCAGTTACGTTAAATGGTATTTCTCTTTCTGCTGCGTTTTGTTGGTAATATGCTGATGATTTGTGTGGGTTTATTTTATATCCTGCAAATTTGTTTAAAAAATTTTATTGTTTCAACCAGTTTTTAGTTGATTCCCTAAGAACCTCTAAGTATCCCATCATCTTCAAAGAGTGATAGTTTATTTCCTTGTTGCCTATTTTTATTTCTTCCATTTCTTTTTCTTTTCTTATTGTTATGGCTCACATTTCTAATACAGTAATGGACACCCCTTGCTTCCTTCCAAATTTTATTGGAAGGAAGCTTCATTACACATAATGCTTGTGGATGGTTTTAGATAGATGCTATTTATTTTAAGAAAGGCTTAATTTATTTCTATGCTAACTAGTATTTTATTTTGAATAGGAATATTTTGTCCAAAACTTCTTCTATATCTATTTATATAAGCCTATCATTTTTTTTATTTTTGTTATTGCTAAGGTGAATTATGCTGGTAGTTTTCCTAACTCTGAACCAGTCATATATTCCCAGTATAAATGGTCATAGTGTGTGATCTTTGTGATATATTGCTGTAATTCCCTTGCATGTATTTTATTCAAAATTTTTGCATCTATATTCTTTAGGGAATTTAGCCTATTGTTTTATTTCTTTATTTTTGATTGCCTTAGTTTAGATATGAAAACCATTATTTCTGCCATAAAGTGGATTATTTACCTATCTGTTAAAAATGGTTTTTATAGTATTGGGATTAATTGTTCTTTTAATGTTTGGTAGAATTCACCTGTAAACCCATCTGGATCTGGGAATTTTTTCTTAGAGAGCTCATTAATGGCTTGTTCAATATCTTTTTCTAAGATAGGGTTATTTACATATTCTATTTCTTCTGTTAAATTGGGTAATTTATATTTTTGTATTTATTCATTTATTTCATTTAGATAATTAGACTTACATATAATTCAGAAAAATAATTGCTTTATTTAATCTTTGTTCATGGCATATT
Organism: Pseudocheirus occidentalis; assembly: GCA_028646575.1. Lineage (NCBI taxonomy): Eukaryota > Metazoa > Chordata > Mammalia > Diprotodontia > Pseudocheiridae > Pseudocheirus > Pseudocheirus occidentalis. The sequence continues at coordinate 12,146 of JAQQSW010001228.1, forward strand.
CTCATTTTTATACTGTTAATTTCATTTTCTTCTTTCTTCTAAAAAACAAATTAACCAATGGTTTATATATATATATTTTTCCTTAAACCACCTCCTAGTTTTACTTTTTAGTTCTATTTTATTAACCTCTCCTTTGATTTTCAGGATTCCCATTTTGGTGTTTAACAGAAAATTTTTAATTTGATCTTTTTCTAGTTTTTTTTTTATTGCATGCCCAGTTCATTGAACTGCTTTTTCTCCATTTTGTTTTTTTCCCTTCGTTTTGCAGAGGAAAGCAAAGCAATTAGGGTTAAGTAATTTACCCAAGGTTACAAGGCTAGTGTGTCAAGTGTTTGAGGCCAAATTTGAACTCAGGTCCTCCTGACTCCAGGGCCAGTACTCTATTCACTGTACCACCTAGCCACCATTCCTTCTCCATTCTATTGATATGTCTTTAGAAATATAAAATTTCCCGTAAGTACAGCTTTGACTACATCCCACAAATTTTGTTATAGTGTCTTATAGTTGCCATTCTATTTAATGAAATTATTGAACCTATGATTTTTTTCTTTGACTCACTTATTCATTGGGATTATTTAGTTTCCAATAAAATTTTTGATCTGTGTTTTCATAACTTTTTATTGAATGTAATTTTTATAGCTTTATGATATGAAAAGGATGCATTTAATATTTCTTCCTTTCTGCATTTGTTTTTTTAAAGGTTTTATGCCACAATACATGTTAGGTTTTTGTGAAGATGCCCCATATAGCTGAGAAACATATACTCTTTTCTATTCCCATTCAATTTTCTCCACAGGTCAATCATATTTCTTTTCTAAAATTCTAATAATTTCCTTAAGTTCTTTCTTATTTAATTTATAGTTAGATTTATCGAGCTCTGAGAGTGGAAAGTTGACGACCTTCATCCTGTAACTAATTTAACTTTTTGTAGAAGAATTTGGATGCTATGTTTTTTGGTACAATTATGTTTAGTATTGCTACTACATCATTGTCTATGATACTTTTTTTTTAAGCAAGATATAGTTCCCCTGCTTATCTCTTTTGATTAGATTTATTTTTGTTTTTAACTTTGTCTGAGATAATGATTGCTACACCTGCCTGATTTACCTCTTCTGAAGCATAATAGATTCTGCTCCACCCTTTTATTTTAACTCTTCCTGTGTCGGTCTGTAGGGAGTGTGTTTCTTGTAAATAGTATATTATTGTATTCTGATTTCTAATCCCTTCTGCCTTCTGCTTCTCCCATTCACATTCACAATTAAGATTACTAACTATGCATTTCCCTCCACCCTATTTCTCCTGTTAACCTTCTCTCTCTCTCTCTCTCTCTCTCTCTCTCTCTCTCTCTCTCTCTCTCTCTCTCTCTCTCTCTGTCTCTCCTTACCTACCTATCTTGTCCTTTCTCAAAAATCAATTTTGCTCCTGACCACTGTCTCCCTTAATCCACTTCCCCTTTATTTTATCTCCTTCCCCTCCTACTTCCCTGTTGGGTAAGAACATTTCCATAACAAATTGAATTCCTCTATTTTCTCTTTTAAACAATTCAGATGAAAGTGAGGTTGAAGCATTGCCTTCTTCTCTCAACATTTTCCCTTCAACTTGTAAAAGCTCTTCTTTATGCACCTCTCTCATTTGAGAAAATTTTCTCCATTCTTCCTCTTCCTTATCCATGTTCATCTTTCTTTCTCACTCATCCATTATTTTTAGGTCATCTCAACATAATCCATTCACTCCCACGCCTTCTGTCTATGTAGAGCCCTTCTAAACTGTCCTAATAATGTTCTTGTGTGTTTCATCCTCTCATATAGGAATGTAAACAGTTTAACCTTATTGAGTCACTTTATGATTCTCCTTCCTGTTTACCTTTTTGTGCTTCTCCCATATCTTGTATTTAAAAGTAAAGTTTTCTATCCAGCTCAGGCCTTTTCATCAGGAATGCTTGAAAGTCCTTTATTTCATGAAATATCCATTTTTTCCCTTGAAACTTGTACTCAGTTTTGTTAGGTAGGTTATTCTTGGATGTAATCTCAGCTCCTTTATTTGCCTTTCAGAGTATTGTATTCCATGCCCTCTACTCCTTTAACATGGAAGCTGCTTAAATCCTTTGAGATCCTGACTGTGACTCTACAGCATTTGATTGGTTTCTTTCCTGGATCCTTTAAGTATTTTCTCTCTGACCTGGGAGTTCTGGAAATTGGTTATAATCTTCCTGGGAGTTTTTGTTTTGAGATTTCTTTCAGAGGATGATTGGTAGATTCTCTCAATTTCTATGTTACCCTCTAGTTCTCAGATAATGGGGCAAATTTCCTTTATAATTTCTTGAGATGTAGTGACTAGGTTCTTTCTTTGATCATGGCTTTGAGGCAGTCCAATAATTCTTAAATTATATCTTCTTGATCTATTTTCCAGGTCAGTTATTTTTCTGACTATATTTCACATTTTCTTCCATTTTTCATTCATTTGACTTTGTTCTATTGTTTCTTGATGTCTAATGGAATCATTAGCTTCCACTTGCCTAATTCTAATTTTTAATGAATTATTTCCTTTGGGGAGCTTTTGTATCTCTTTTTTCCATTTGACGAAATCTACTTCTTAAGGGGTGATTTTTCTTCTTTAAAGTTTTGTGCCTCATCTACCATTTCACCAACTCTATTTTGGTGCTATTTGCTTTGGCATTTTTTTGTTGTGCCTCTTTTACTAAGCTATTGTCTTTTCATAATTTTCTTGCATTTCTCTCATTTCTTTTCACATTTTTCCTCCACCACTCTTTTAACTTTTTTTTAAAAAAATTTGAACTTAAATACATAGATCAGAAAAAGATAGAACATTTCCATGTACACAGAACAAAATAAAAGGATTCAATATAAATCAATGAATTTCCATTTTACACTGCTTCCTTTTTTTAAAACTATGTAATAAATACTATAAATTGTTTTCAAAGCTCCCCTGCTTTTCTGTGCTTCCTTTTAAGTTATGTTCTCTGCTGAGCAATTTTTTTTTGCCCCTCCCTACTGACCCTGCTCTAGAATTGGTTACCATTAGACACAAATATGCAGGTATATGTACAATGTTATTATACATACTTTTATTTATCAGTTCTTCTCTGGAGTTGGATAATATCTTTCTTCATAGGTCCTTTGTAGTTGATTTGAGTTTTTAAAATAAGTAAAATGATTTCATCATTCAAAGTTGCTCTTGGAACAATATTGCTATTCCTCAGCTACTCTTGTTTGATTTTAAAATCATTTTTAGCTCTTTCAGGAATTCTTGTTTGACTTGTGTCTAATTTGCATTTTCCTTTGAGGCTTTGCTTGTAGCTGTTCCTATTTCTTGACTTTTAGCTCTGTATTAAAATTTGACTCTGTTTTCTTCATGAGTAGGGAGAAACACTGTCTCGGGCTTTTCCTCACTGCTATTTTGAGAGCTAATTCTGAGCGTTTGGAAGTTTGGGATACTTCCAAATTACTGTGATCCATGGAGATGTGTGGTCACTGTTCTCCTGGTCTACTCTCTTGTTTTTAGTTAGGAAGAGCCTTAAATGATACTGCTTCTCAAGGCCCAAATGATTTTATTATATTTTCATGAAAAATGACCTAGTGGCTTAAAATAATAAATTTATCCCCCTAAATATCTGATTAATGATCTGGAAGTGTCTTTGACATGAAAGAGATTAGAAAGAAATAATGACAACATAACAAAACTATCTATACTTTCAACAGATATATAAAATTCTGACTTGAACACTGAACCTGATTCATTACAGGTGTTCATTAAGTTTTTATTAAGTATGTGTTAGTTAACAGTAGTAAATAATGACTTTCCTGAGGATACTACATTGATTCACAAGTAAATCATTATTGATTATAGAAATGCAAATGAAAACAACCTTGAGATATCATCTGATACCTATCAGATTGGCTGAAATGATTGAATGGGGAAGTGGAAAATGTTTGAGAGGATGTAGAAAAATTGTTGGTAGAATTGTGAACTGATCCAGTCATGTTGGAGAGCAATCTGGAATTATGTCCAAAGAGTTATTAAACTCCCTGTACTCTTTGATCCAGCAATACCACTGCTAAGTCTATTTCTAAAGATCATTAGAAAAAAAGGAAAAGAAGCTATATATTCTAAAATACTGACAGCAGCTCTCTTTGTGGTAGCAAAGAACTGGAAATTTCAGGGATGCCCATCAACTGGGGAATGGCTAAACAAGTTGTGGTATGTGATTGTGATTATGAGTTTAGATGATCTTAGAAAAACTTGGATGAACTTGATGATCTTAGAAAAACATGGATTTGCATGAGACAACGAAATACAAAATGAACTTAACCAAGAGAATGCTGTATACAGTAACAGCAATGTTGTTTTAATTACAACTTTAAGCAACTAAGAAGTCATTTTGACTATCATAAATATCCAAATTAACTACAAAGGACATACAAATGAAGACACTGTCTGCATCCAGATAAAGAACTGATAAACAAAAGTATGTAGGCAATGACTTTACATATATGTGTGTGATTATAACAAAAAAGAATATATAACCAAAACCTTAGCTAATTAGGTGAGGATGAGATAGAACCTCATGGTCTTTATCAGGAAAGCCCTAGCTTAGTTGATCTCACAATAACTGATAATGGCCTATAAAGATTTTTCTTCAAAAATCTAAATCAAGGTAATTACATTTCAAAAATATTCAGGTTTAATGCTGAGTCACTATGAAGAGAAGCCTGAAATAGATGACCAAATTCTTTCTAAGCATCACTACATGACATGCCCAGCACCCCACATTGGGTCAGATTCAAACAGATGTCTCATTTCTTTCTTCTCAGTGGTGAAAATCACAATCCACGTCTGCCCATCCTGAGTGAGCTGATCTATGTTCTCTCAAGGTCACCACAAGAGTCCCACCAAATGACCTGGAAGTGCTTTCCCTCTTCTCCTGTCATGGAGAATACAAACTAGCCACCACTATCCTTTGCCCTCATATGAAGAAAACATTCGTTCTCCTTCTATTACCTTTTCTTGAATGATCATTTAAAATTCTTTGGAGATTGGAAAAATCCTTATCTTACACCCATGGCAATGACCTACACTGGTCAGTTACCAGTGCATCAAAACAAATTTTATTCACAAGAGGAAGCTGAATGAGCGTTTATTCCTCACAAATATTTTGTATGCTTGAGGGATTAATTTTCCTTTTACAGATAAAATTACAGGGCAATGCCATATTGTTTGGCAACTTAATTTACAATGTTATAGAATGGACTTCACTTTCAAATTCATCAGTAAATGATCAAATAAATATTTGATGTATTGAATTGAACTGATTGTGTGATAAACTTATGCTTGGGTTCCTTTTCCTAAGATGTGAATTACTCCCTGGAAATACATTAGACACTTCAAGATACTGTATCAGTAACAACAATTTACATTTTATATAGTGCTGTGTGATTAAAAACTAGTTATAAATTACTTTGTGAATATTATCTCATTTGACCTTAATAACAGGTCTGTGAAATGGGTGGTAAACATACGACTAATATAATTTTGTAAAGGTAAAAAAAATGGAGCCCAGCAAGGTTAATGATGTTACCTGGGTGGTAGGCTTCAGGGGTTGGATCTGAACTCAGTCCCTGAGCCCAAAATCCATCCTTTTCCTACTGTTCCAGAATGCCTCCCTACTCCACTGACTTTTAAGTAATATGAGAGAATCACCTCATAGTTCCTATCCTTCTAAGTCTAGAATCCCACTTAATGTTTTATTTTGCTTTTTTACTTGGTTGATGAGGCAATGTGCAGGGTTTGGGAGTCAGGAAATCTAGCTTTCCCATTCTGTCAGCTGTTAGCTGGAAAAGCCACATCTTTTAACTGTAGGTAGATGGTCTAGTAGGTAAACCCTGAGACAAAGAACAGGAAGACCAGAGTTCAAAAATTACCTCAAAAACTTACTTCCTATATAATTAATGTGTCATTCATTCACTTAATCTGTTTCAGTTTCCTCATCTGTAAAAAGGGGATAATAATAGCACTTAACTGATAGGTTTGTTGTGTGGATCAAATAAATTAACATATGTAAAAACACTTTATTAGCTATTATGTGTTTGCTATTTTCCTAACTGTGTAGCTTTAGGAAAAATTCCTCTGAGCTGCAGTTCCTCCCTCTATAAAACTGAGATCCCTCTGTAAGCATTTATGAAATGCCTACTATGTGCTATGTTCTAAATTCTGGGGATACAGAGAAAGGCAAAATGACAATCCTTGCCCTCCAGGAATTCACAATCTCTTGGGGAAAACAACAAGCAAATATGGGCACAAAAGTTATATATAGGATAATTATGAAATGGCCAACAGAGAGAAGGCCTAGAATGAAAAGGATTGGGAAAGGCTTTCCCTGTAGAAGGTGGGATTTTAACTGAGATTTGAAAGTCGGGAGACTGATTTGAGGAGGAGATCATTCCAGGCACATGCAACAGCCAAAGAAAATGCCTGGGAGTGTGGAGATGGACTATAACGAAGTGAACTTTTTACCTGGGACTTGTTAAGAGGAAAGTGTTGTGCAAAGGGATCTACTACAATGGGAATTAGTTGGTTTTTAAGTTAAATCTTGCATTAAGCTTGTGATTTACTAGGTTTTTGAATCTTTTCTCCAATACTCTTACAAAACTATCCATATCTTTTTTCACATTTATTCATTTTTAAGAGAACAAAACAATTGTTTCCATAACATAGTATAATGAAAATACGATTTACACATGAAACTGCATATCTATTATATACAAATTGCTATTCCTTTTAAATATATAATAAAGTTATCATTTAAATTTTTTTCTTCTCTCCTCATCCCTACCCTTGCTCTAGAGATGGCTATTAGACAAAACTAGGTACTTATATATATGTGTATATGTATATGTATATGTGTATGTGTATGTGTATGTGTGTATGTGTATATGTATGTGTATGTGTATGTGTATATGTATATGTATATACATTTTGGCAACTTCTGGTATATAATTAAAAACAACTTGAGTTTCTTATTAACTTTGTTGTTCAGTTGTGTCCAACCTTTTATGATCCCATTTGGGGTTTTCTTGGCAAAGACAATAGAATGGTTTGCCATTTCCTTCTCCAACTCATTTTATAGATGAGGTAACTGAGGCAAATGGGGTTAAGTGACTTGCCCAGGGTCATACAACTAGTAAGTATCTGAGGTCACATTTGAACTCGTTCTTCCTGACTCTAGGCCTGACACACCATCCACTGTACCATCTAGATTACTGACATCATTTCTCTGGCTAGCCTTAGTCATTTAGGCTACCAGGACAGAAACATTATTGATTATTTAATTAACATACAACAAAAAACAAATAATGTTATCATTGATGCAGTTCCTCTGGTTCTAAGTAACTTTGCTATATAGTTAATAATATTTGATCTAGTGTTTCTTAATTCTTCTAATATCTGATAGCAAAAATGTTTCCCTTTTGCCCTTAAATTTACTCATAACTTTTTCCAACCAAACTTTTTAAATGTGTAACATCCTCTTTTGACCAAAGGAGATGAAGAAGGAAGGAAAAGTTAAAAGAAATTTCTCCTAGCGCTCAATCACAGGAATGTTTTATATTATTCGAGGTTAGAACACAAGCACATTTCTAAGACAGCAATCATAACTTCAAACAGGGCCTGAAGGACTTCAGATCCTTCCTAGCAGTCCCAATCAGTCACCACCTCTACTAGGAAAAACAAACCAGCACCAGACACATACACATGTGCCCTACAGTAGGGGTGGTAGGCAAGGGATAGAAGACATCGAACTTTTTCCCTCCCAAGTTCAAAAAGATTCCCCCCAACCTATTACTATATGTGTGCCCATATATTTCCCACCCAGATTTGTGCTTTACCTACCTAAAACCAACAAAAACCTAGACAGAAACCCTGAAACATTTGTCTCTCTCCCTCCCTTCCTCCTTCCCTCTCTCTCTCTCCTCCCTCTCCTTTACACATGTATTTACATATATACATATATGCACATACACATGTGTTCGTAACATGTGTGTGTATTTACACACCTGTATTATTACACGTAGGGGTGTGTATATGTGTGTGCAAGTGTGTATGTACACACATATACACACCCCTCCGCACTAGTAGCAGGACTGAGTCACCAATCTCCACCAAAGGATCTTTCCAGCCCTTCTCAGAAAGCTGTGCACCCCATTTTTGGAGTTCCGGGTCCAATTCTCCGCCTCCCCAGCTAGTCCTAACTCCCAGCAAGGATTGCAATCTCGCTCCAGGGCAGCCCCAGCCTCAAGCGGCCCGGGGCTCTCTGCAGCTGTCTCAGGGCTAAAGGGTCAGATTTAATTTCACAACATAATCTCGTCACCACAACGAAAAGGGAGGCCAAGGCAACGCAAAAGGTCACGTATCGTCCAACGCG